>JADRCD010202910.1:0-49103 GCA_019843815.1 Montemys delectorum | reverse complement strand
TACAAAGCTCAAGTCCAAGTGGATCAGGGACCTCCACATCAAACCAGATACATTGAAACTAATAGAAAGTAAAGTGGGGAAGAACTTCGAGCAAATAGGCACAGGGGAAAATTTCCTGAAGAGAACCCCAATAGCTTCTGCTATAAGATCAAGAATTGACAAATGGGACCTCATAAAGTTGCAAAGCTTCTGTAAGGCAAAACACACTGTCAATAGGACAAAATGCCAACCAACAAATTGGAAAAAGATCTTTACCAACCCTATATCTGATAGAGGGCTAATATCCAATGTATACAAAGAACTCAAGAAGTCAGTCTCCAGAGAACCAAATAACCCTATTTAAAAATGGGGCATAGAGCTAAACAAAGAATTCTCTACTGATGAACACCAAATGGCTGAGAAACACCTAAAGAAATGTTCAGCATCCTTAGTCATCAGGGAAATGCAAATCAAAACAACTCTGAGATTCCACCTCACACCAGTCAGATTGGCTAGGATAAAAGACTCAGGTGACAGCAGATGCTGGAGAGGCTGCGGAGAAATAGGAACACTCCTTCATTGCTGGAGGGATTGCAAACTGGTACAACCACTCTGGAAATCAGTGTGGCGGTTCCTCCGGAAATTGGACATAGTTCTACCAGAGGACCCAGCCATACCACTCCTGGGCATATACCCACAAGATGCTCCATCATGTAATAAGGACACATGTTCTACCATGTTCATAGCAGCCTTATTTATAATAGCCAGAAACTGGAAACAACCCAGATGTCCCTCAACAGAGGAATGGATACAGAAACTGTGGTACATCTACACAATGGAGTACTACTCAGCTATTAAAAACAATGAATTTATTAAATTCTTAGGGAAATGGATGGATCTGGAGAGTATCATCCTGAGTGAGGTAACCCAATCACAAAAGATCACACATGGTATGCATTCTTTGATAAGTGGTTATTAGCCCAGAAGTTTGGAATACAGGAAGAACGACCCACAAACCACAAGAAACTTAAGAGGAAGGAAGACTAAAAGGTGAACATTTCATTCCTTCTTAAAAGGGGGAATCAAACACCCACAGAAGGAGTGGCAGAGATTAACTATGGAGCAGAAACAGAAGGAAGGACAAGCATATAGCTATCTCCTGAGAGGCTCTGACAATACCTGACTAATACAGATGTAGAGGCTCACAGCCATTCATTGAACTGAGTACACGGTCCCCAATGAAGGAGTTAGAGAAAGGTTCTATGGAGCTGAAGGGTTTGCAGCCCCTTAGGATGAACAACAATTATTAACTAGTACCCTCAGAGCTCCCAGGGACCCAACCACCAATCAAGGACTATACATGGTGGGATTGAATGTACTGGCAGCAGGTATATAGTAGAGGATTGCAAATTCGATCATCAATAGGAGTAAAGGACCTCGGCCTTGTGAAGGTTTTGTGCCCCAGTGTAGGGGAATGCCAGGGCCAATAAGTGGGAGAGGGTGAGGTGACAGGCATGGGGAGGGGGAAGGCAAAAGGTGTTTGTTCTTGTTTTTGTTTGTTTGTTTGTTTGTTTGTTTTGGAGGGGAACCTGGGAAAGGGAAAATTTACATGTAAATAAAGAAAATTCCTAATTAAAAAAAAAAAAAGACCAAGTTTCTCAGGCCTTATTATTTTAAATTGTCAATGTATTGTTTAATGATGCCAGAGGGTTTATTTTTCAATCAGGGAAAAAAACATTTTACACATTTATGGGAGATTCTGTTTATTCTATTACTTCCTTTTTGTTTAAAGCATTAGATTTATTAAATGCAACATCTTACAGAGCAGGCTTTTGCTTCTAAAATAAATTTAACAGAAAGATATATTTCATGAAATAGTGATGCCTTTAATCTTGAGAAACTGATCAAAATATTGGTTCTCTGGTTCTTTACTTTGATGCCTTGGTGATTACAGCTGGCTTTAGTAAGCCACTTAGCAATGGGCTTTACAAGTATTTCTCCCTATATCAGATTTATTACTTGGCTATGAAGACACTTTGATGAAAAAGGAAAAGTGATGTCTGAGTAATAAGTAGCCTCAACCAGTCATTACTTATGCCCAATGGGCATTCCTAAACTCTTTAATTGAAGACAAATTATGCAAGCCCACTTAATTATGATCAAAACTTACCACAATAGCTCTAAAGCAAGAAGAACCAAATTTATCTGTGTGATTAAAAGTTAACTTTTGTGGCATCCTCGTTTGGCCCCTTGGGAGGGAGAAGAAAGCAATCACAGGTAGGGGAGGAGGGGAGGGACCTGGGTGGGAAAGGGGACAGGGAGGGGAAGAGGAGAACATGATCAGGTATTGGGTGGGAGGAGCAGGACTGAAGCGCTGAGGGCCAGCAGAAAGAATGGAAACAGACAACCTTGGGAGGTAGGAGATGGGGAGACCCTCCAGAATGTACCAGAGACCTAGGAGGGGAGAGACTTTCAGAGGATCTTAGATGAAATGCCCTACAGTGGGCAGAGTCCACCTTCAGTAGAAAGACAAGGCATGAAGTGGAAGAATGGGTTTGCCATCCCACAGTCAAAAACTCTGACCCAGAATTGTTCCTGTATGAAAGAACCGCAGAGACAAAAATGGAGAAGAGCTTGAGGAAAAAGAGGTTCAGTGATAGGCCCAAATTGGGATCCATCCCAGGGGGAGTCCCCAAGGCCTGACACTATTACTGATGCTATGCGTGCTTACAAGCAGAGGCCTATCATGACTGCCCTCCAAAAGGCCCAACAAGTAGCTAAAGGAGTCAAATGCAAACATTTACACCCAAACAACGGACAGAAAGAAGCTGGTGACCCCTATGGTTGAACTAGGGAAATGCCGGAAGAAGCTGAGGAGGAGGGTGACCCTAGAGAAAGACAAGCAGTCTCAACTGTCCAGGACCCCCAAGATCTCTGACACTGAGCCACCAACCAGACAGCATATACCAGCTGATATGAGGCCCCTGACACATATACAGCAGAGGACTGCGGGGTCTGGACTCAGAGAAGATGCACCTAACACTCAAGAGATTTGGGGCCCCAAGGAGTGGGGAGGTCTGGGGGAGTTGGGGGTGTGTGTGAGGACATCCTCTTGGAGATAGGGGAAGGAGGTGTGGGATGTAGAACAGTCCGAGGGTGGAACAGGAAGGGGATAAAGTCTGGACTGTTAAAAAAAAAAAAAAAAGAATAAAAAATATTTTTTAAAAAAGAATAAAGTATTAAGATGCAAAAAAAAAAAAAAAGAAAGTTAACATTTGAGACATTAAATTATGTTCCTGGGTCTGTAATATCTTGTTCTTTGTCTAAGAAATTCATTTTCTAGACAATTACCTCTATAGGAACATTCAGGGCTGCAGGAAAGAATCTCCTAGAATCTTACTGTTATTTAGTCACTACTACTAGCTATTAAATATCAGGTGGCAGGGTATTATTTGTATGCAGAAGTTGTCCTGTGCAGTCACTCGGTGGAAGCTATGGGCTTCAGGATAGACAGGAAAAGATGGCACATCAATTAATATAAAACTAAAGTCTTTCTTCATTTCAGAGTTCAAATATGCTATTTGAACTTATCTATTAAGCTATAAAAACCTGTTCCATGAGGCAAAAAGCAAAAATCACCAATGCACACTATCACACTGTATCTATACACATGACATTCTATAGTCCATTATTACATTTGGCATAATTATCACATGATACAGAGAGAAAGATAAGCCTATGATAACATTAAAAAACAAAACTAATATCATCTAGAAGAAAAAAAATCCCAAGAAGTATAATGGAAATAATAAGCATGTTTGTTTTGAATTGACTTTGTTTTTATTTGTATTAATAATTTTCTAGTAACTTTATATATGTTTGGTGTTTTGTTTAATGTTTTCAGCCTACCAGTGCTTTGGATACTATAAATATTTCCTGAAAATACTATACTTATGTCCAGGATATTCCAATAATGAACATTTGGAATCGTGTGGTAAAGGGTTTTACTTATACTGAACACAAATTTTAGTACAACAAAATATTGCTTGGCCAGATGTTGTGCCCCTGTTGAGGAGTCTCAAGAATCACAAAGGAAAAAAATGAGCAATTTACACTAGCCCTCATCTCACTTCATGGGTCATGTCCTATTGCTACAAAGTGTGAGATTCCACGATACTATATAGCCTAAAATCCAACTGCCTTAGGGCAAAGTAAAGAAAAATCAAGAAATAGACCCAGAGATCTCATTGACCAAAAGACATCTTTCTATTACAGAAGTCAGTGATATCCCAGACTAGACTTAAAAGTTTCAAAATTTACAGAATTTCAAATGTATATCTGCAATTCTCCTACCTCCAACTCTATACTTGTGTCTTTCAGCAAGACTTGTAAGAACAGTTTGTGGTCTCCATCAAATGAAGCTGGCTTTTTCTTGGTGATTTTAGCTTCTGAATCAGATAACCTCTGGCATCCACTCATGAATACTAAAGTTTCAAGATGTTATTAACTATTGTACAGGTATTTTTCTGTTTAGATGAATCAGAATATACTCCACATTAGAAGATTAACAAAGAAGTCAGAAAAGACGTTTTGAAATTAATTAATATTTGTTTATTAATGTGAAATCTATATAAAATATTAATAATCATAATCAGCATAATTATTTTTAAATGCTTCTCATAGAAAGTAGTCTATGGGTACAGGATCTCCTTTACAGAGAAAGTACAGAATAACTAGGTAACATAATTTAAGTCATGGTAGAGTAATACCCAAGGCAATGTGTAGTTTCTTTCATCCTCAGAACACAGTTTACCTGATTTGCCATCTCAGAGTATTGTATTGACTCAATTTACCATTTTCTTAGCTTTGACAAACACAAGTTGGTATTGCCTGGTGGAGATATAGTTAGTGCTGTTCTGATAAAAGAAATGATGCCCTCGAAATGGCAATATTCATTCTCTGAGCGTACAATCCAAAAATAGTATGTGCACTGGGTAGAGCCCAGGATTTAGTTAATCAAAGGAAGAAATATCCCAGAGATACAATTTGGGGCATTAGCAGAGGGAAAGACCAAGGCTAAGGTTAAAAAAAAAAATGTTTCTCTCCTTTTTTTGATTTAGGTAATTATGTTAAAAAGGCTAAGCTATGGTAGAGAATTCTGAAGATACCTGGGGACCTATGGGTGAGTAGATTACTGAGATCTTGCAATCTCTACAACTTTAAAAATCACCTGTAAAGAGTGCCCTGAAAAACAAAAACAGAAGTTCAGTGTTTCAAAGACAGAAACGTCAAAAACATGAAACCAAGAAGTGTGTGCATGTCTTAATGCTACAATTTGATCTTCATTAAAATTCAAACACTTTTGATTAGCATTGGATTGGTGTCAGCTTTTACCTTGCCCATGGTGTCACAGGGATACTGATAAAATGACTAACTCTCACAGGTCTCCTGTTTTCTGCTTGCTTTTCTTGTTATAAAAGATATAAGACAAGAGACATTGATTAGGGAATTGAAGTTCTCCCATGAAAGATGAGCATGTCAACAAAAATACCACCAGTTCCCCAGCACGCAGGTCAAGCATTCCTTAATCTCACTTTTTTCAAGGGATTGCCTGATGAGTCAATATTTCCTGCTCTGGGAATCAGACCTGTTGAAATTTTGAGACAAAGGAACAGAAAGAATCAAAGGACCACAGTGCCTCCCACAGCCACACGGAGTCATTCCTGGCTGTACCTTCAACACCACATGAACTATATTTTGAGTTTGTTGTCTGACATTTAAAGAGGACAAGGAGGACATACATAGGTAATGAGGCAAAAGGTCATAAAAAGATGAGTGTACTTCCCCATTACATTAAGAAATTGGTCTGACAAAAGAGTGCACTTTGGATGCAAAATTAAATATGAATTAAATGAGTATCCTTCACATTTGTGACAACATTTGCAACAAGATCTGGAATACTCAGTGTGTATATAAGATTTATCTTTCACTGTGAAGTTCTCTGACAATACTACCCACTTGTTTTCACCATATGAAGCTGCACATTATTTAGAGTTGGTATATAAACACTGACAACTGTGTGTGCCTCCTCTACATTATTTGCCTTAATAACAAAAGGCACTGCTGTTGTCAAATGCCTGATATTTCTTACAAACAATATGGGCACTGGGCATGAAAACAATCCCTTAATCTTTGACATAACCTTTTACTAAAAGTATTCTCATTGTTATGTTATCAAAGCAAGTTCTTAAGATTACATGGTCTGCCAATTCAGTAATAAAGGGAACTTTTCATATGCACAAACACACACAAGCCCACATTTCCTCCTCCTCAGTTCACCATGGAAACCCTAACAGTGTTCACATTCCTCTTACTTCTCAGTAACTATGTTGTCAGAATCTGCTTGTAGATGCAAACATATTGAAGCACAGTTAATATAGCTGCAAGTACTTATGTAGCCAAACATTCAGGCCAGTTGCTTACATCTGAGATAACTTACAATCTGCTTGTAGATGCAAACATATTGAAGCACAGTTAATATAGCTGCAAGGACTTATGTAGCCAAACATTCAGGCCAGTTGCTTACATCTGAGATAACTTACATGTGTTCATTCACACACGTAAATACTAGAAACACATATTTGGCTGTGAGTATATAGACAGTAAGAATGGAAAGTGTCATTTACACTTGAAAAGCAAATTTATAATGTGGCATATTTCCAGGAATTTAGACTTTCTTAATGTTTTCTCACATTAGAACAAAATGGAACAAACTCATAAGCACCTGAAGAAGGTGCTTAAAATGCCATCACCAGCTGTAATTACATGGAAAATTCAATTACCACAGCTATGGAATCAAGACTGTTGCATACAATTGCATTAGATAATGCCATGTTGATCATAAAATATATAGCAGGACAACCAATACACTTAATGGTGGGTTGTGTTCAACTTACGTGAACAATGTGTCTTAGCTACAGTTTCTATTGAGGCTATAAAATACCATGACCAAAATTCAAATTGAGGAAGAAAGGCTTCCACTTACAGATCATAGTCCATCACTGGAGGAAGTCAGAACAAGAACTCAGCCACTCAAGCAGTGCTGGAACCTGGAGGAAGGAAATGATGCAAAGATCATTGGAGGGCTGCTGCTTATTGGCTTGCTTCCCATGGCTTGCTCAGCCTGCTTTCCTTTTTTCCTTTTTTTAAGATTTATTTATTTATTTTATGTGACTACACCATTGCTGTCTTCAGACACATCAGAAGAGGGTAACTGATCCCATTACAGATGGTTGTGAGCTATCATGTGGTTGCTGGGAATTGAACTCAGGACCTCTGGAAGAGAGAGCAGTCAGTGCTCTTAACCACTCAGCCATCTCTCCAGCCCCTCAGCCTGCTTTCTTATAGAACTCAGGACAACCATCCCAGAAATGGCACCACCCACAATGGGCTAGACCCTCCCTCATTGATTACTAACTGGGAAATGCCTTTCAGCTGGATCTCATGGTGGCATTTTCTCAACTGATGCTCCTTCTTCTCTGATGACTCTAACTTGTGTCAAGTTGACACAAAACCAGTGAGTACAGAAAGCTCTGAAGAGCAGTTAGGATTTAATGAATAATGAATACAAATTAACAAATAATGGGGATGAACACTAACAAATAAGTTTCACTGAAATAATAGCATTTCACAGTTCTCCAGCTTACTGACTTTAAATAGATAAAATTAGCATACTTATATAAGCACGAAGGAAATTATAAATATAATGATAGAACAATGGTGTCTTTTTATGCCTGTGTAGACTGGCTGAAGATCATCTATATACACTGAGATGTTTCTAAACCGTTCTACATGCAATGAATATGTCTCTACCACATTAGAATCAGTGAGAGTAAGGGAACCCCTTGTGACATTTGTCATAGAAATTACATCAACTGCACTAAATTATGGTTCTTTCTTATATAGATGGAGAAATGACAGATGTAAGGCTGTCTGCAAGCCTATTATATAGTCTGTAGCCATGAAAGAAATGGAGGAGAGCAGGAATAACAAGCTCATCATTTTGAGGCACACAGAGACTTCTGAGGCTACGCTTTGTGTGATAATCTGCCATCTCCTGGGAGCCACCTCAAAAAGATTGACTGCTGCCACAGACAGGTTCGGTAATGGAAACAACAGAAGGTATTTGTTTTTAAATGCTATTTGTTTTTCATCCATATTACTTGCATGATGCAAATGGACACCATCTTATCTTGATGCAAACAAAATCCCCAGACAGAAACAGTAGGCATACTTCCTAATTGAACAATGGCCTCAGAGCCTGTAACTCTTTATTTCTGAAATATTTGCATAATGATATAAAAAGAAATGGATATGTTTTTTCTGATTGTAGAAATTTAAATATTTAATAGAATATCCAACTTAAATACTAGTTGGTTTGCTATTTTATTGTTATATTTGAAATAGATATATTATTGCACAAACCGTAATAGTACCCTATACTCAGTAATGTATACAGTGTGATTAGTTGAGACATATGTTTATACCCCTATGAAAGTGCCATCTGTGTTAGTGATAGAGACACATTCATTACATCTACTGGGATCCTTGGAGTCCTTGATCCTCTTTTTATATTCTTCATAGTGTTGAGCATCAATAATCATGGAGTCTCTCTGTAAAACTCTCTCTTCTGTTTCTCATCTAAGCTCTTCTCTTCAAATCCTTCCTTTCAGTCTCTTTTTCTAGCTGTTTTCTCTCTCAAAAATTTCATTGGGAATTTCATAGTTTCTATAGGTTTTCCTCCATGGGTAAACTTTTGAATATATAATTCAGACCCTCAACTAATAACCTTCCCCAATATTTATAGCCTCTAATTGAAGATGTTTACATGAGATTAAGGAACAATTCAACAATGTGAAGTGTTTTAATGTCCTACACTAGATTTTATTATAGTGATGCTTGATTCTGGCATCAATAATTATCCAAACCTATCATCTAATTTCTACCATTTACCTTCTTCTGATTTGTGTCTGTTTCTGTAATCTTCATCTTGTCTTTCTCTTCATCCTTTGATACTATATTTATCTAATCCCAGCATCTCCCTAAAGCTTTGCTCTGTTTCTAGATAATTTACTTGCCTTCACTATTAGCTGTTAGTTTGTTCTCTATTGTACTCTGGCTATATTATATACTTGCCTATAATATTATATTGGCTCGTCTTCCTTTAAGTATTATTAAATTTTATGTGTATGTATGTTTTGTCTATATGTCTATGTATGTACCATTCAACTGCCTAATAAACAGAGGCCAGAAAGGACATTGGATTACCCAGGACTGAAGATACAGAAGGTTGTGAGTCATGATGTGGATTTTTTTATATGAAATCTGGGTCACTTGGATTAGTAGCAAGTGCTTTCAATTACTAAGACAACTCTCCAACCTTCTGAACTGGTTTCTCACATCACATAAATAAAAGCTAGCCTTCATAGTATGGCTCACTTGCTCCTTCCCAACTCAGCTATTCTCACTCTGGAATCTCTCAACTCTCCATATAGCACTACACAATGGAACAATTCTAGACATGTCTACTTGCCAAGGGTTTAAAACAATGCTGTATTACTTATTGCCAGGGAAACTTTCTATTCTCTGAAACAGTTTTGATGACTTTACTTTTGAGATTATAATGTAATTACATTTCTCCCTTTGCTTTCCTCACCATATAGCTCTCCCCATTATCCTTCAAATTCATTTTCTCTTCTTTTTTACTAATATTGCAGTAGTATACGTATATACATGTACACATACATATATCATATGCATACACACATACATTCACACACATATATATTATATATTATTATATATAATTATATATAATTATATATAATTATATATCATTATGTGTGTGTGTCCTGATCAGTTTCCTATATATGTTATTTGTATGAATGTTCTTAAGTATCTTTGTTAGGCACTATACAACCCATTTGTGTGGTCTTCTTTGCAGAAGACCACCTCTCCAGTTACCGATTTTCTCAGTTGCCTATAGTTCTTAGTGTAGGGTTGAGACCTTGTGAGTTATTCCACATCCTCTTTAAAATGTTTATTGGTACTATCCTTTTGATAAGTTTGGGCCATTCTATTGATGAGGCTGTGTAGGTAGAGCTTCTAACATTACAAAAAGACAATCTCACAGCAAACACTCTGTTCCTCTAGCTCCTAAAATCATTCCACTTCCTAGCCCACAATGTTCCCTGACTCTTTGGTGGACCTTGGCCTCACACTCTGCATTTTATTTATTATGTACTTCTCTAGTAATACCCTTCCATTGCAAAGAGAAGTTTCCTTGGTGAGGGATCAGAACTACACTCATCTGTGGGTGTAAGGATGAGTGTTTACAGATTGCTAATAGGAAATACAATGCTTATTATAAATTAATGGTTGAAGATGCATGTCAAATAACTATGAATCCACTAGTACTAAGTAGTTAGCTAAGTTTCTAGCACCAGACATTGTTTTCCTCTTGTTGAGTGGTCTTAAATCCAATTAAAGAGCTGTCAGTTGATGCCAAAATATGTGCCACCAAGGCATCATTAGGATTATTATGCCATTGATGTGTTTAATACATGTCATAAATAAGTAGTTCTATCAGTTGCCTCCTTTTGGAAACTTTCTACTACTGTGAAAACCAGTCCGTGGGGAGGGAGAATTCAGGTAATTTTCCATTCAGGGGTCTCTGTGTCTGAACGTGTCCTCAGCAAGAGGGACTTAACTTCTGCCTCTGGGTGATGGGCAACCAAGGGCAACAGCAAGAGACTATATGTTTTTAGAGTGCCTTAAACAGCCCTGGCCAACAAACTCAGAAGATAGCTTCTCGTGTTTGGTATTTAGTTTTTGTTTGGTAGTCTTCAGTGTGTGTGTGTGTGTGTGTGTGTGTGTGTGTGTGTGTGTGTACCTGTATGTGTCTGTGTGTGTCTGTGCTTTCTGTGTTTATAGGGAATTACGTGTACTATACATTTTAAGAGATAAATAGTTATAGTATAATCTCTGGTAGTTTTTCAGACATCCTTATGCTATTTGATGTACCTCTTCCCTCAGTATAGAGTCCCTCCTTTACCCATTTCACCTATCTGCTCACTTATATCATGCTTGCCCTTATCTTCCCTCCACCTTTTCTTCACCATCCTTAAAAAGCTCCCCCTTTCCCATTTCCCTGATCAGAGAAAATTTGTGTCCTGCTATTCCTTTCTTTCTCTGTTGTTCCCTAATCTCTCTATCTAGACAATGGTTCTGTTTTACTTTCCCAGTTTCTGTTTTGATGACTTTTTAAAGCTTAAATGTGATTTTTTTTTCTTTCTGTGCTTCCAAAGTCCAAAGGGATGGGACTTTGTGTCCACTTCACCTACATCATGCTGGGATTTTGTCTGGTTTGAATTTACACAATCTTCTGCCTGGTATCACAGTCTCTATGTGTTTATGTGTATTACTCCTATTGTATTCAATAGATGCTGTTTTCTCGGAAGTCACCCACTGACCAACATCTGCCTCATAAAATCTTACCATAGATATACTGAACAGAAGGTGGAAAGATTTTATGAGCCAGATATTGGTGAAAGATTCTAAGCTTACTGGGACTTTAGAAAAAGGGTTTGATAAAGATACCCTACTAGGGCTGAGTGTTTCTCTGATGAGGGTAGAACAACGCACTGGTCCACGAGTGTAACAATATTTTATCAGGACTCATTTTATCACTATGTTCCTTTAGCAGAATAATGGTAGTGGGCTTTCTCCTAAGACTACTGGATGGAGCCTCTCAGTAAACATTTATGCTAGGCTCCTGTCTGCAAGCATAGCAAGCAGTATCATTAATAATGTCAGGGGTTGGGTCTCTTTCATGGGATGGGTCACAAGCTAGGCAAGTCATTGGTTGGCCATTCCCTCAATTTCTGCTCTCTCTTTATCCCTCCACATCTTGTAAGTAGGACAAATTTTGAGTCAAAGGTTTTGTTGTTTGGTTAATGTCTCCCTCTCTCCACTGATTATCCCTCCTTCAGTCTGCATACCCCCAGCTGCTATAAGTCTCAGCTAACATCACTCCCATAGACTCTCAGGAGTCTCTTGCATCTTTGGTATCCCACTTTTCTCAGAGATGCACCTACCACCAATTTCTGATCTGATTCCCAAGTCTCTCCCTGTCTGCTTCCCCACACCCGATCCCCACCCCTATTTCATTCCCCAACTCCTCTCCCACCAACTTCCCTCCATTCATCTACCTCCAATGTCTATTTTATATCCCCTTGGGAGAAAGATTCTACCATACTCTCTTGGGATCTCCTTGTTATTTAGCTTCTTTGGGTCTGTGGATTGTAGCATGGGTATCCTGTACTTTATGGCTAATATCCAGTTATAAGTGAGTACATACCATGCATGTCTTTATGAATCTGGGTTACTTCACTCAGGATGATCTTTTCCAGTTCCACCTATTTGTCAGCAAATTTCATGATGTGTTTTGTTTTTAATAGCTGATAATATTCCATTGTGTAAATGGACCATATTTTCTTTATCCATTTTTTTGGTTGAGGGACATCTAGGTTGTTTCCAGTTTGTGGATAATATGAGTAAAGCTACTATGAACACAGCTGAGCAAGTGTTCTTATGATATAATAGAATATATTTTGAGTATATTATGCCCAGAAATGGAATAGCTGGGTGTTGAAGTAGAAGTAGTCCCAATTTTCTGAGAAATTGCCAGAATGATTTTCAAGCTGATTGTAGAAGTTTGTACTCACATCAGCAATGAAGGAGTATTCTTCTTGCTCCATGACCTCACCAGGATATGCTGTCATCTGAGATTTTTATCCTAGCCATTCAGATGGCTTTTATCTGTGTATCTCTGATGACCAAGGACATTGAACATTTAAGTGTTTCTCAGACATTCAAGATTCTTCTGTTGAGAATTCTCTATTTAGTTCTGTACTCCATTTTTAATTGAGTCATTTAGCTTGCTTGTACCTAATTTCTTGAGTTCTTTATATACTTTGGATATATCCTTTGTCAGATATAGGGTTGGTGAAGATCCCTATCCTATTTATCCTATTGATAGTGACCTTTGCTATTATGGGTCAGAGTTATGACTGTAGGATGGCCCCTCCTCCCTCATTTGATGCTGTCTTCCTGCTGGAGGTGGGCTCTATAAGTTCCCTCTCCCTACTGCTGGGCATTTCATCTAAGGTCCCCCTCTTTGAGTCCTGAGAGTCTTTCACTTCCCAGGTCTCTGGGGCATTCTGGAGGGTTCCCTCCCCCAGCTTCCTACCTCCCAAGGTTGCCTGTTTCCACTCTTTCTGCTGGCCCTCAGGGATTTCAGTCCTTTTCCCTCACCTAATACCAGAACAAGTTCCCCTCTTCCCCCAACTCTCCCAACCCCTGTTCACTTTCCCTCCCAGGTCCCTCCCTCCCTCCCTCCCTCCCACCTTGTGATCGCTTTCTTCTTCCTCCTAAGTGGGACTGAGGCATCCTCACTTGGACACTTTAGAATGTTAACCTTTTTGAGATCTGTGGACTCTATCTTGGGTATTCTTTTTTGTTTTTTGTTTTGTTTTTTGTTTTTTGATTTGTTTGTTTGTTTGTTTGTTTTTGGCTTATATCCACTTATTAGTGAGTACATACAATGCATGTCCTTTTGGGTCTGAGTTACCTTACTCAGGATGATATTTTCTAGTTCCATCATTTACCTATAAACTCAGGATGTCCTCATTCTTAATAGCTGAGTAGTATTCCATTGTGTAAATGAACCACATTTTCTGTATCCATTCTTCTGTTGTGGGACATCTAGGTTATTTCCAGCTTCTGGCTATCACAAATAAGGCTGCTATGAACATAGTGGAACATGTGCCCCTGTGGCATTGTGGGGCCTCTTTTGGATATATTCCCAAGAGTGGTATAGCTGGATCTTAAAGCTTTCTTCTTGTGTTTTCTTGCTTGGAAAACATTTTTCAGCCCTGTGTTCTGAGGTAATATCTATCTTTGTTGTTGAGGTGCATTTCTTCTATACAGCAAAATGATGGATCCTGTTTTTACATCTGTTCTGTTAGCCTGTCTTTTGATTGGGGAATTGAGTCCATTGATGTCGAGAGATATTAATGACCAATGATTATTAATTCCTATTATTTTGATGGTGGTGGTGGTGGTGGTGGTGGTGGTGGTGTGTGCATGTGTGTTTGTGTTTCCCTTCTTTTGTTTTGCTGATATGGAATTATTTCTTTCCTGTGTTTTCTTGGGTATAGTTAGCCTCCTTGGATTGGTGTTTTCCTTCTAGTATCTTCTGAGGGGTTGAATTTGTGGCTATATATTGTTTAAATTTTTTTCATGTAATATTTTAGTATCTCAATCTATGGTGATTATAAACTTTGCAGGGTATAGCAGTCTGGTCTGACATCTGTGGTCTCTTAGAATCTGAAAGACATCTGCCCAGGTCCTTCTTGTTTTCAGAGTCTGTTGACAAGTTGGGCGTAATTCTGATAGCTCTGCTTTTATTTATTTGCTTGGCATTTTTCCCTTGAAGCTTTGAATATTCTTGTTTTGTTCTGTATATTTAGTGTTTTGATTATTATGTGTTGGGGGAATTTTCATATTTGGTCCAATCAATTTGGTGTTCCATTATCTTCTTTTATGTTTATAGGCATATCTTTCTTTAGGTTGGTTATCTTTCTATGGTTTTTTGTCAAAAACATTTTCTGGAACTTGGAGCTAGGACTTTTCACATTTTTCTATTTCTTTTATTCTCAGGTTTGGTCTTTTTACACAGTCCCAGAATACTTGGATGTTTTGTGCCATGAACATTTTAGATTTAACAATTTCTTTGACCAATGTATCAATTTCTTCAGTAATATCTTCTACATCTAAAATTATTTCATCCATCTCTTGTATTCTGTTAGTGATGTTTGTATCTGTTAGTTTCTGTTCTCTTCCCTAGGTTTTCCATCTTCAGGATTCCCTCAGTTTGTGTTTTCCTTATTGCTTCTATTTCCATTCAAGTTTCAAACAATTTTATTTATACCTTTTCCTGTTTGATTGTATTTTCCTGTATTTTCTCTTTAAAGATCGCTATCATCTTATAAGATCTGACTTTAGGTCATTTTCTTGTGCTTCCTGTGTTTTTCAAGAACAGCGATATGGTTGTTCCTGATATTTGATGGATGTTCCTTGTGCTAGCAGGACTCCTTGGGGTGGGGACAGGCAATTGTAGGCCTGACAACAGAGTTGAGGTAATAGCATGCTGCTCATCTCTGCTAGCTGTGTCCCAGATGGAACCAAGTATTCCTAGGGCCCTGAAGACCCTGAAGGCCAGTGCTCAGTGCATCACCACATCTGTGCCCTAGATGGACCTGGCAGGCAGGAAGTTGGATGGGGATGGGTCAAACCTGGATGTTCCTGGGGCCCCACAGGCCTCCTTGGGAAGGCAGACAGGGCCATGAGCCAGACTATAGAGATCAGGGAACAGTGTGATGGTCACATTTCTATTCTTCTTTTTATTTATCCAGAATAGATTGTTATTTGATGAAGAAGTAACTAGATGTCATTTAAAATTCTTAGTGTTTTCTATTCTATGGTAGTCATTTATAGACTTTTTTTGTCTCATTCATTAGGTATACCAGCTAAGATAGATAGATGATAGGTAGATAGATAGATAGATAAATAGATAGATACCAAAGTACCAAATATTTCAAATAATTTATACTTTCCTGATAGATTTTATTCCATAAATATTTGATATCTATCATATATATATGATAGATAGTACTAAAAAATCTATATGAAAAAAATTGTTTAAACTATTTATGTATATTTATGCACAGATTTACATATACTAAAATTTTCTCTTATATATATAGTTTATACTATGATTCCCTATGAGTTTTTTCAGCAATCCTTACTATTATTTTACTCTCCTTCTGTATTTATCTTCTTCCTCTTTAATTGAAGACCATCTCTTTTTATGTTTCAACAATAAGATCAACTGTACCTAATATTCCTCTAAATGTTCTCTTCCAACTTGACAATGCTCTCTCAAATCCAAAAACCATCTACTGAAACTCCATTCACCAGACATGAGCAGCTCTCTGTTGAGTTGTGATCCAAGTTGTCTAAGAGTCTCCAAAATATTACACATTATTTTTATTGTCATTGATTGCCTTCCAGGTGTGTTAGGTGAGTACCTATTGCTGAAGATACAATGAAATGTGGAAACAGGGCCCAGAGGCCCCAAGTTAGATATGACCTGAAGACTAGCTTTCAAGGTGCCAGAATGTTTCATAAAAGCTTCTAAATGAAGGGAGCAACCAACAATCCATGTGATGTGTTCAGTATGCTTGTCCCATGGGAAGTGGCACTCTTAGGAGTAGATGTAGCCTTGTGGGCAGAAGTGTATCACTGTGAGATTTGATTTTGAGCTCATATTTGGTCCTATGTTCAAGATCCATCCAGTTCAGAGAGTTTCCTTCTGCCTGTCTTTAGAACAGGATGTAGAACTCTTGGCAATTTCAGCAGCACCAGGTCTTTCTGCATGATGCCATGATTCCCACCATGATGATAATGGACTGAACCTCTGAAACAATAAGACACACCCAATCAAATGCTTTCCTTTTTAAGAGTCGCTTTAGTATAGGCTTAGATTTTTCAAAACCTACTTTAATAAGGGTTCTCAAGCACTTCAACACCCCCACTACCCTTTGTTCTCATCCTCATAGGTAAGTGTAGTCCCAGTCCTCATACAAGAAACTTCTTTACAGAAGTTTACTTCTTTCTTGATTACAGAAAACCACAATAAATCAAAGTACAAAGTTGTGGGGCTCAGTCCAAGTGACTACATCTTATAAAAATCTATCTCACCTAAGGTTTAAGGCACATTGTGGAAAGGGACAAACATTCATTATGGAAGAGGGGACAGAAAGAATGAAAGAATGAGAATTTGCTGTGAGACTGTTTCTTCTACTAATGCCAGAAGCTACATTAACAAATTCTCCCTGACATAACTGCCTAAAAGCAAGTGGAAAACAGTGACAATTGACATGCACATGGACAGGATAAAGATCATGAGGCTCAAACCCTATACAAGGAACTGTAGGCAAAGGATAAGTGCTGAGAAGTAGAGAAATGGTCTTCCCCAAGGATCTGTCATTTGATCTAACACCAAATGATAATCCCTGAAAAATACATACAATAAAATTACACATAGTCAGCATGTGTATGTGCATATAATAATAATTAATAGAAAAGGAGCTTATGATTTGATAGCAATGTATATGGAAGGCTTTGTCAAGAGTTACAGAAAGGGGAAGTCATGTAGTTATATTATATTCCCCAAAGTAAAAGAAGTAATTTTTAAAAATCTATACAACTATGTTAAGAAAGATCCAAATGTTAGTGACAGTTTCTACAACAAAGATCAGTAGGACCTATATTTGGTTTATATAACAAAAATATAGAATTGAAGATCTAGGAATGCTTAAAAGAATTTTAGATTTTAGGGAAATTAAGAATATATACGTGTTAATATTAATAGTAATACTGATGATTGTCCATGGTCCATGGAGAGAGATTCCCTGGATTGAAAATAATAGAGCAAATGATGGGCAAGATAGTCATGCATAAAGAAAAGAACAAAATATGATGTAGTTCTCTGCTGAAACTACAATATGCTTGTTATCATATTTTAAAAACCAAGTGTAATAGTAGATCTCAGGTTCAGGAAGGAGGAGTAAGACTGATATGTGCTCTGTGCTGCTGATCTTGTGCTGAGGCCATGAAATTATTGGAGTTATACATGCAGTGAAATGACACCTTCAATATTTCTTTTTGCTGATAAAATATATGAGTATGTTAAAATCAATTTCAGCTATTTTATTCATCCATAGTAGTAACTCAAAGTACTTACACAAAGATTTTGTGGTATTGTTTGTTGGTTTGATTGTTTTGCTTTTGCTGATTTTGCTTGTTATTTGTTTATTTGAGACAGGGTTTCAAGTAGCCCAAGTCAAACTTAAAATCACTATGTAGCTGAAGATGACTTGATACTTCTGACCCTCCAATATCTACCTTCTAGTATAAAGATTACAGTTGTATACCACTTCAAGTTTAAGGTAAGTTTTTTGATGTCAAAATAAATATTTGACCACAAACCACAAGAAACTCAAGAAGAAGGAAGACCAAAGTTTAAATACTTCATTCTTTCTTAGAAGGGAGAACATTATACCCATGGAAGGAGTTGCAGAGACAAACTATTGGAGCAGAGACTGAAGGAAGGACAATCCAGAAACTGCTCCACCTGGGTATCCTTCCCATATTCAGTCACCAAACCCAGACACTATTGTGGATGCCAGCAAGTACTGGCTGACAGGAACCTGATATAGCTGTCTCCTGAGAGGCCCTGACAGTATCTGACTAATACAGAAGTAGAGGCTCACAGCCATCCATTGAACTGATGCAGGGTCCCCAATGAAGGAACTAGAGAAAGGACTCAAGGAGCTGAAGAGTTTGCAGCCCCTTAGTATGAACAACAGTATGAACTAACTAGTACCCTCAGAGCTCCCAGGGACTAAACCACCAACCAAAGAACACACATGTTGGGACTAATGGCTCCAGGAGCATATGTATAGCAGAGGATGGCCAAGTGGGTCATCAATGGGAGGAAAAGCCTTTGGTCCTGTGAAGGTTCTATGCCCCAGTGTAGTGGAATGCCAGGGCCAGTAAGGAGGAGAGTGTGGGGTGGTGAGCAGGGGGGAGGGAATAGGAGTTGGTTTTTGTTTTTGTTTTTTGTTTTTTTATTTTATTTTATTTTATTTTATTTTATTTTATTTTATTGTGGAGGAGAAACTGGGAAAGAAGATATTGTATGACATGTAAATAAAGAAAATATCTAATAAAAAATTTAAAAAGGGTATTGTGAACTGAAAATATGCATGATATTCAGATGGATTTCCAGTATGTATAAACAGATTATACTTATAGAAATGTACTGCTTTTGTCCATAAGAAATACAGCAGTTAAGGAAATTGACATTTTCCCTCTTAGTTTTTGAAAAATTACTGTAGTATATATTTCTGTGTAGTCCCCAAATCATTCTCACATATTTTTTTTTTAGGTTTTTCAAGAAAAGGGTTTCTCTGTGTAGCCCTGGCTGTCCTGGAACTCACTCTGTAGACCAGGCTGGCCTCGAACTCAGAAATCCGCCTGCCTCTACCTCTCAAGTGCTGGGATTAAAGGTGTGCACCACCACCTCCCAGCTATTCTCACATATTCTAAATGAAGTTGGAACTAAACAATTGCATTGTGTTTTATGTGTTACAACTCTAGTTCTTATTGCTGCAACAATCAAAATACTAAAAAAGGAATATCAATAACCCCTCTGATGTGAACACCAGGATTCTGTACCTGTTATTTAAACTCCTCACATTGACTTTGCATTGACTTTGCATCCCTCTGGAGGGATGCACTCTTCAATGTGCGAAGAAAAGGGAACCAACTGTAGTATATGCAACAGCATAAGTGAAGTGTGCAGTTGTTCTGAAACACTACAGCATTCACACATCCGCTCACTCAACTCACTGAAACCCTAAAATCCCATTTTCTTTGTTTTTCATTTCTACAGCCCAGTCTCCTATACCATTTCTTTTCTTGTTAATTAGAATCACAGGCAGAATCTTTCCATGACCTTGCTGACATCTCAAACATGTCTTCATAGCACCATAACTCTGAGCTATGGTTTGATTTTCCTGTTTCTTGTTTATTGCCTGCCTTATTCCATTTCCTATTAAGTGAACTCTAAAACTAACTGCCATAGTCTGATTAATGTAGAAAAAAACAGAGGTTTATCTACCATGGACTGAAAGCCTAGCACTTTGAAGTCAATAGGCTTGGCATTTGGTTAGAGCCTTTTTATTGCATCACAACACTTTGTAGATGATTTCACTTGGCAAGACAGAGCAAGCTTCCTATTTTGGGCCTTTTTTATTAGTCCACTAATGCCATCACTGGGGTCCACTCTCACAATTTCATGTCATTACCATCATTACCTCTCAAAGATCCTACCTTAAAATACCATTAATGTATGCTTTCACTATGAAATTTGAAGGGAAAAACCAGATTACTCGTAACACAACCTGTACAGTCCTTTCTTTCTGGTTGATTTTCTTCTGATTGCATGAAATGAATTTTCTTTTAAATGAAAACAAGATGTATAAAACACCATTAGACCCACAAATTGGCATAAATTGAATTTCTGAATTATTCCTCATGCTTATAATTAGAAAATGGAGAATGGGGAGTATATGATTTTTTTATCTTGGAATATTCCTTTTTTGGTTTTATAGATGGGCCTCATATTTTCTCATATGCAAGGCAAAGCACTCTAACACTAAGCTATACTACCAAAGCTGGAATATTCTTTTCAAGGATACCTCTTGTCCTGTGCAGCAGTATATACCTCTGACTCACTTTCAATAACAAGTGGATCTGATTATGTCTGTATTCTCTGGATCAGTAATGAGCTCTGGAGCTTGACTGCATACATCAAAGTGGTAGTTTATCTACACTAGGTACACTACTCTCACATTAGTATACGACATAAATACATGATAGTTGTAGTTATTTCACTTAGGCTCAGCACAGTTATGAGGGCTCTCAACAGGCTTGTGCTTTTATCTAATTCCTACTTAGTTTTACTTATACTCATAAAAAACAGTTTATTTCATCATTCAAAACACTGTCAGCTCAGTAAACTAGTCCAGGTGAATATAATATTGCTATAATGCTATGGAATGTTGTCTTCTACAACAAACCTTTCTCACAGACTTGAGGACTAGAAGTACAATATCAAGCTGTATACAGAACAAACATCTGAGGCTTCATATACTGGCTTCCGTGAACCACTTATTCTGCTCTGTATGTTTTTCTCGAATCTTCTCCCATTAAGCCAGTCATACCATCATGACTTCACTTAAATCACCTCTTCATAAACATGTTATTGTACATTCTCTATGATATTGGAGACTAGGACTTCAGCATAGAAACTGTTAGTGGGAAATAACAGAGCCCGTAATGTGCAGGTGTTCAAAATACCAACTTGCAAAAATTTAATCTGGTAAAACTATAATTCTAGGCCTCAGTCCTTAGGCAAGAGCATTGCAAGTTTGAAGTTATCTTGAGATACACAGTAAAATCTTACCTCACAATTAACCAAAAAAGAGGTGGAAGGTACAAAAAGAGGGAGAAGGAAAGATTTAAAACGTTCTTACATTAGACAGAAATAATATAAATGTAAATATTAGCATTAACAAAAAAGAGAGAGCTTATGAGGCTCCTAGATTGCTTTTACTTTCAAACCTCCCTGGCACACTCTCCATTTGAAACTCAGAATCATAGCACGATAACTTAATTTGAATATTACTGCTTACCATGCATCTTATAAAAGTGATTTTAATTACCTGGAATGTGACCTACTGTTAGAACATTTCAACTTATATATGTCCAGAATACAACAAAAGTTTTCTTTAAGGCCAGGTGAGCAATGTGAATGATTACTTGTTACTAATGCCAATGTCAAACATACCATACTTTTTACAGCCCAGCCAGCCTTCTAAACATTCTACAAGGATTCACTTTCTTAAAATTCATTCATTTTATATTTCTTCTTCTTTTTCTTGAGACATACAAATTTGAGTTTTGGATTATTAAGTAATTACCAGAAAGAAATTTAAATTTGATGTGGTCTTTGTAGAATATATAAGAAACTTTTTAAATATTTACTGAGAGAAAAATTATGTTTTATGTGAAATTTACTAATAAGGTGTTAGTCTCTTTAATTAGCAACTTCACTAAAATCAGAGATTAGATAAGGTTGCTCACTCTCTCCCTTGGTCCTTTCTCTAGTTCCTTCACTGGAGACCCTGTACTCAGTCCAATGGATGGCTGTGAGCCTCTGCTTCTATATTAGTCAGGTACTCTCAGGGCCTCTCAGGAGATGGATATATCAGGCTCCTGTCAGCCAGCACTTGCTGGCATCGATAATAGTGTCTGGATTTGATGATTGAATATGGGAAGGATTCCCAGGTGGAGCAGTCTCTGGATTGTCCTTCCTTCAGTCTCTGCTCCATAGTTAGTCTCTGCAACTCCTTCCATGGGTATTTTGTTCCCCCTTTTAAGGAGGAATGAAGTATCCACACTTTGGTCTTCCTTCTTCCTGAGTTTCTTATGGTTTGTGGATTGTACTTTGTGTATTCCGATCTTCTGGGCTAATATCCACTTATCAGAGAATGCATACCATGTGTATTCTTTTGTGATTGGGTTACCTCACTCAGGATGATACTCTTCAGATCCATCCATTTCCCTAAGAATTTCATAAATTCATTGTTTTTAATAACTGAGTAGTACTCCATTGTGTAGATGTACCAGATTTTCTGTATCCATTTCTCTGTTGAGAGACATCTGGGTTGTTTCCAGTTTTTGGCTATTGTAAGTAAGGCTGCTATGAACATAGTGGAGCATGTGTCCTTATTACATGTTGGAGTATCTTCTGGGTATACGCCCAGGAGTGGTATACCTGGGTCCTCTGGTATTACTATGACCGATTTCCGGAGGAACCGCAAAACTGATTTCCAGAGTACTTCTACCAGCTTGCAGTCCCACTAACAATGAAGGAGTGTTCCTCTTTCTCCACAACCTATCCAGTGTTGCCTCCCTCTGTCTGTGTATTTCTCTGCCTGAATTCTGAAAGTGAAAGCAGCTAAAACTGCCAGGGACTATAGCTGCCACCTGTGGTGTCAAAACAATGCCTACAGCCTGATTTTCAGGAGAAGCTGCAAAGGTGGATCTGCTGTTAGATTTCCTACAAGGCCTCCTGTTTGCAGACATTTGCTTACTGTAAACAATGTTCCTGCCTGAGAGTTGTTTCCATTGAGAACTTGGCATCTAACCATCTAGAGTTGTATTTACGTTATGCATATATTGTGTTCAATATGTTGGTTTCACTTTGGTGCCCCTGGAGATAAATACCCATTTTACCCCAAAGTAAATGTCACTTTGATACATCTTCTTGGCAGCCCTCCCCGTGTCTTTTTTTGCCCATTTATTTCCACAGGTCTAGTCCAGCCTCCAGCCTGAGGTAACTCACGGACCCCGAATAGTTCCACTGGCCGGACTCTACAATCCAGCATCTGATGTCACCTGAGTTTTTTATCCTAGCCATTCTGACTGGTGTGAGGTGGAATCTCAGGGTTGTTTTGATTTGCATTTCCCTGATGACTAAGGATGTTGAACATTTCTTTTGCTGCTTCTCAGCCATTCGGTATTCATCAGTTGAGAATTCTTTGTTTAGCTCTGTACCCCAATTTTTAATAGGGTTATTTGGTTCTCTGGAGTCTAACTTCTTGAGTTCTTTGTATATATTGGATATTAGCCCTCTATCAGATATAGGATTGATAAAGATCTCTTCCGAATTTGTTGATTGCCCTTTTGTCCTATTGACAGTGTCTTTTGCCTTACAGAAGCTTTGCAACTTTAAGAGGTCCCATTTGTCAATTCTTGATCTTAGAGCAGAAGCTATTGGTATCCTCTTCAGGAAATTTTCCCCTGTGCCCATGTGCTCCACGCTCTTCCCCACTTTGTTTTCTATTAGTTTCAATGTATCTGGTTTGATGTGGAGGTCCCTGATCCACTTGGACTTGAGCTTTGTACAAGGCGAAAGGAATGGATTGATTTTCATTTTTCTACATGTTAAACGCCAGTTGAGCCAGCACCATCTGTTGAAAATGCTGTCTTTTTTCCACTGGATGGTTTTAGCTCCTTTGTCAAAGATCAAGTGACCATAGGTGTGTGGGTTTATTTCTGGGTCTTCAATTCTGTTCCATTGATCTACCTGCCTGTCACTGTACCAATACCATGCAGTTTTTATCACAATTGCTCTGTAGTACAGCTTAAGGTCTGGGATTGTGATTCCACCAGAGGTTCCTTTATTGTTAAGAATAGTTTTGGCTATCCTGGGTCTTTTGTTATTCCAGATGAATTTGCAAATTGCTCTTTCTAAGTCTGTGAAGAATTGAGTTGGAATTTTGATGGGGATTGCATTGAATCTGTAGAGTGCCTTCGGTAAGATGTCCATTTTTACTATATTAATCCTGCAGATCCACGAGCATGTGAGATCTTTCCATCTTCTGAGATCTTCTTCAATTTCCTTCTTCAGAGACTTGAAGTTCTTGTCAAACAGATCTTTTACTTGCTTAGTTAGACTCACACCAAGGTATTTTATATTATTTGTGCCTATTATGAAGGATGTTGTTTCCCTAATTTCTTTCTCAGCCTGTTTATCCTTTGTGTAGAGGAAGGCCACTGACTTGTTTGAGTTAATTTTATATCCAGCTACTTTGCTGAAGTGTTTATCAGGTTTAGAAGCTCTCTAGTGGAATTTTTGGGGTCACTTGACTATACTATCATATCATCAGCAAATAGTTGTAATTTGACTTCTTCCTTTCCAATTCGTATGCCTTTGATCTCCTTTTGTTGTCTAACTGCTCTGGCTAGGATTTCAAGTACAATATTGAATAGGTAGGAAGAGAGTGGGCAGGCTTGTCTAGTTCCTGATTTTAGTAGGATTGCTTCAAGTTTCTCTCTATTTAGTTTGATGTTGACTACTGGTTTTCTGTATATTGCTTTTACTATGTTTAAGTATGGGTTTTGAATTCTTAATCTTTCCAAGAGTTTTATCAGGAAGGGATGTTGAATTTTGTCAAATGTTTTCTCAGCATCTAGTGAGATGATCATATGGTTTTTATCTTTAAGTTTGTTTATATAGTGAATTACATTGATGGATTTCTATATCTTGAACCATCCCTGCATCCCTGGGATGAAGCCTACTTGACCATGATGGATGATTGTTTTGATGTGTTCTTGGATTTGGTTTGCAAAAATTTTGTGGAGTATTTTTGCATCGATATTCGTAAGGGAAATTGGTCTGGAGTTTTCTTTCTTTGTTAGGTCTTTGTGTGGTTTAGGTATAAGAGTAGTTGTGGCTTCATAGAACGAATTGGGTAGAGTACCTTCTGTTTCTATTTTGTGGAATAGATTGAGGGATATTGGTATTAGGTCTTCTTTGACAGTCTGATAAAACTCGGCAGTAAACCCATCCGGTCCTGGGCTTTTTTTGGTTGGGAGACTATTAATGACTGTTTCTATTTCATTAGCAGATGTGGGACTGTTTAGATCATTTATCTGATCTTGATTCAAATTTGGTACCCAGCATCTGTCTAGAAAAGTGTCCATTTCATCCAGGTTTTCCAGTTTTGTTGAGTGTCTGTTGTTATGTCTCCATTTTCATTTCTGATCTTGTTAATTAGGATACTGTCTCTGTGCCCTCTAGTTAGTTTAGCTAAGGGTTTATCTATTTTGTTGATTTTTCTCAAAGAACCGACTCCTGGTTTGGTTGATTCTTTGTATAGTTCTTTTTGTTTCTATTTGGTTGATTTCAGCCCTGAGTTTGATTATTTCCTGCCTTCGACTCCTCTTGGGTGAATTTACTTCTTTTTGTTCTAGAGCTTTCAGTTGTGCTGTCAAATTGCTGGTGTATGCTCTCTCCGGTTTCTTTTTTGAGGCACTTAAAGCCATTAGTTTTCCTCTTAGGACTGCTTTCATTGTGTCCGTTAAGTTTGGGTATGTTGTGGCTTCATTTTCATTAAACTCTAGAATGTCTTTAATTTCTTTCTTTACTTCTTCCTTGACCAAGTTATCATTGAGTAGAGTGTTGTTAAGCTTCCACATGTATGTGGGTATTCTATTGTTTATGTTGTTGTTGAAGAGCAGCCTTATTCCATGGTGATCTGATAGGATACAAGGAATTTTTTCAATCTTCTTGTATCTGTTGAGGCCTGATTTGTGACCAATTATATGCTCAGTTTTGGAGAAGGTGCCATGAGGTGCTGAGAAGAAGGTATATCCTTTTGTTTTAGGATAAAAACTTCTATAGATATCTGTTAAATCCATCTGTTTCATAACTTCTTTTAGTCTCACTGTGTCTTTGTTTAGTTTGTTTCCATGATCTTTCCATTGCAGAGAGTGTGGTGTTGAAATCTCCCACTATTATTGTGTGCTGAGCAATGTGTGCTTTGAGCTTTAGTAAAGTTTCTTGTATGAATGTAGATGCCCTTGCATTTGGAGCATAGTGGTTCAAAATTGAGAGTTCATCTTGGTAGGTCACACCTTTGATGAGTGTGAAGTGTCCCTCCTTATCTTTTTTGATCACTTTAGGGTGAAAGTCAATTTTATTTAATAAGAGAATGACTACTCCAGCTTTTTCTTGGGACCATTGGCTTGGAAAATTGTTTTCCAGCCTTTTATTCTGAGGTAGTGTCTGTCTTTGTCACTGAGGTGGGTTTCCTATATACAACAAAATGTTGGTTCCTGTTTACATACCCAGTCTGATAGTCTATATCTTTTTATTGAGAAATTAAGTCCATTGATATTAATAGATATTAAGGAAAAGTAATTGTTGCTTTATTATTTTTGTTTTTGAGTTGGAATTCTGCTCATGTGACTTATCTTCTTTTAGTTTTGCTGGAAGATTACTTTCTTGCTTTGTCTAGGATGTAGTTTCCCTCGTTGCATTGGGGTTTTCCATTTATTATCCTTTGAAGGGCTGGATCTGTGGGAAGATATTGTGTAAATTTTGTTTTGTCATGGAATACTTTTGTTTATCCATCTATGGTGATTGAGAGTTTTGCTGGGTATATAGCCTGGGTTGGCATTTGTGTTCTCTTACTGTCTGTGTGACATCACTCAGGATCTTCTGGCTTTCTTAGTCTCTGGTGAGAAGTCTGGTGTTATTCTGATAGGTCTGCCTTTATATGTTACTTGATCTTTTTCCCTCACTGCTTTTAATATTCTTTCTTTGTTTTGTGCATTTGGTGTTTTGCTTATTATCTGATGGGAGGAATTTCTTTTCTGGTCCAGTCTATTTAGAGTTCTATAGGCTTCTTGTATGTTCATGGGCACCTCTTTCTTTATGTTAGGGAAGTTTTCTTCTATAATTTTGTTCAAGATATTTACTGGCCCTTTAAATTGGAAGTCTTCACTCTCTTCTATACCTATTATCCTTAGGTTTGGTCTTCTCATTGTTTCTTGGATTTTCTGAATGGTTTGGCTTAGGAACTTTTGTATTTTGTGTTTTCTTTGACTGTTATGTCAATGTTTCCTATGGTATCTTCTGCACCTTAGATTCTCTCTTCTATCTCTTGTATTCTGTTGGTGATGCTTGCATCTATGGCTTCTGACTTCTTTCCTAGGATTTCTATTTCCAGAGTTGTCTCTCTTTGTGATTTCTTTTTTTTTCTTTTTTTCTTTTATTAGATATTTTCTTTATTTACATGTTATATTTCCCAGTTTCCCCTCCAAAAACAAAAACAAAAAAACAACAACAAACCCCTGTTCACACCCCCCTCCCCCTGCTTGCCACCCCACCCTCTCCCACTTACTGGTCCTGGCATTCCCCTTAACTGTTTCTACTTCCATTTTTATGTCCTGGATGTTTTTTTTTCAATTCCTTCACTTGTTTGGTTGTGCTTTCCTGTAATTCTTTAAGGGATTTTTGTGTTTCCTCTGTAAGGGCTTCTACTTGTCTACTCGTGATCTCCTATCATTCTTCAAGGGATTTTTGTGTCTCCTCTTTAAGGGCTTGAACCTGTTTACCTGTTCTCCTGTATTTCTTTAAGGGAGTCATTCATGTTCTTCTTAAATTCCTCTATCACCATCGTGAGATATGATTTTAGATCCAAATCTTGCTTTTCTGGTGTTTTGGGATATCCAGGACTTGCTGTGGTGGGAGTACTAGGTTCTGAGAAAGCCAAGTAGTCTTGGTTTCTGTTGGTAAGATTCTTGAGTTTGCCTTTCGCCATCTGTTGATCTCTGGTGTTAGATGTTCTTGCTGTTTCTGGCCGGAGCTTGTTCCTCCTGTGGGTCTGTAAGCCTGTGTCAGCACTTCTGTGAGATCAGATCTCCTCTGGTAAAACCCATGCACAGAAGGCTATGGATCAGTTATTTCTTCTGAGTCCTGGGGTCAAAGCACACTCTGGAGACAGGCTATCCACTTGCAGGAAAGATACAGAGCAGACTGTGGATCTGCTGTCCCTCCTAGGAGTAGACAGAGATAGAAAGGATCCTGTCCCAGGTGCCCTGCCACTTGTGAGGCCTGTGCCCCCTGGCTGGTCCCGCCTTAGAAAGTCACTGGAGAGAAAATGTCGATCTCAGTCCCTGGGTTAGAGTATTCCCTGGAGGCAAGCTCTCTGCTTGTTGGGAAGCGGCAGAGGGGTCTGTGGATCCACTGTCCCTCCTAGGTGTGGATGCAGGTAGAAAGGATCCTGTCCCAGTTGCCCTGCCATTTGTGAGGCCTGTGCCCCCTGGCTGGTCCTGCCTTAGAAACCAGTTCACAATATCTTAAATGTTGATGCTCAAGTTTTTTTTTATAAATGAATTCATGCACTTTTGAATAATTTGTCTGATTTTTATACAAAAAGTTAATCTTGTTTTATATTATATTATTTTCTTTATGAATCTTGTATCTGATAGAGAACTCTATGTGTATGTGTAATTTTGCTGCTGCTCTGTAATACCACATATTCCTACAAAAGGTTGCTTTCTGTCCTATTCATAAACTTGAGCATAAT
This sequence comes from Montemys delectorum, assembly GCA_019843815.1. Classification (NCBI taxonomy): domain Eukaryota; kingdom Metazoa; phylum Chordata; class Mammalia; order Rodentia; family Muridae; genus Montemys; species Montemys delectorum. Next base: position 20,427 of record JADRCD010202910.1, on the reverse strand, counting down.
TAATAACCTTTCTGCACACTGACTCTAAGGAACACCATCATGGACACTTTACCTGAACCATATAGCTATAATGCATCTGCTGCAACTGCATAGTACAAATATTTGGAGTTTTATTGTTTTGTAGTCTTTAATCACGAAGAAATGTATGGAACATGAAACACTGGAGAGAGGTATGAAAGGTTTTGTCATGCTTCTAGAAAGGAAAAGAAAATGTAAGTTGTGTAGGTCTGGCCTTTTGCATTAAGGAGCCATCTTTTGAGGAGTTCACTTCTTAGTGTACTAACTACTTTCAGACAATATCTGACTTTGTATGCATCCTTCAACCAATCTCTCGTCAATTTTCCACCCTGAACACTAGTTCCTAATACTTCTATACAATGTATAACAGATAAACTTACTCTACTTGTTCTTCACCAAAAATATCACACCAGAAGCAAACTTGATTAAACTATTTTCTTGGAGAACATCAAGGGTAAATCTCCATCCAGACTAGCCATTTGTTTACCAAATTGGACTTGAACCGAACCATCTCTTTGATCTATAGGTATTTCATCTGGGATGAAGAGGTTTTGTTGTTGTTGTTGTTGTTGTTATTGTTAGCAGCTTTTGTTTTTGTTTTTTGGGGGGTTTTAGGTTTGGTTTTGGTTTTGGCATCTGTCCCAGAACAAAATAAATGATACAACAAGGACATATTCAGTTGTAATATTGCTCATAATAAGAACATTACTAGGTCTTTCTTCCAGGGATCTGAGAATTCAGTTACCAGCCCCAACACTGGGTAGCTCACAACCACCTGTAATGCCAAATTCAAGGAATTCAACACATGCTTCAGCCCTCTGTGGGTACAGTCCTATTTAGAAGGGGGAACAAAATAATCACAGGAGGTAGAGGGTGAGATGAGCTTAGGAGGAAGAGAGGAAGGGGAGAAGAAAAGGGTGGGCAGGATCAGATATGGGAGGAGATGGGGGGAAGTATGGAGGGTCAGGAAATTGTTCAATTAGAGGTGTGTAGCAATGGGGGATGGGAAACTGGGGGTAGCCACCAGAAAGTCCCATAGGCCAGAAAAGCAAGCAGCTCCCAGGACCCAACAGAGATGACATTAGCTGAAATACCCAAAAAAGGAGAGAGAGAACCTGTAGAAAGAAACCATACCCAGGGATTAGGCACACCCCTGATTAAGTTGTGGAGCCACCCACCCATCTCCAAAATTTTAACCCAGAATTGCTCCTGTCTAAATGCAATACAGGGATAAAGAGTAGAGCAGAGACTGAAGGAAAGGCCATCCAGAGACTGCCCTACGTGAGGATCCGTCCCATATGCAGTCACTAAACCCAGACACTATTGCTGATGCCAAGAAGTGCTTGCTGACAGGAACCTGGTATAGTTGTCCCCTGAAAGGCTGTACTAGAGCCTGACCAATACAAATGTTGGTACTTGTAGCCAACCATCAGACTGAGCACAGAGACCCTAATGAAGGAGTTAGAGGAAGGACTGAGGAACTGAAGGGGTTTGCGACCCCATAGGAAAAACAACTATATCAACCAACCAGACCCCCTAGTGCTCCCAGGTACTAAACCATCAACCAAAGAGTACATGTGGAGGAACCCATGCCTCCATCTGCATATGTAGCAGAGGATGGCCTTGTCTGGCATCAATGGGAGGAAAGGCCCTTGGTGCTGTGAATGCTTGATGCCCCAGTGTAGGAGAATGCCAGGGCAGGGAGGTGGGAGTGGGTGGGTGGGGGAGCACCTTCATAAAAGCAGGGGGGAGGGGATGGGATGGGGGGTTGTGGAGGGGAAACTGGGAAAGGGGATAACATTTGAAATGTAAATAAATAAAATATCCGATAAAAATACAAAAAAAACCCGACAATACCCACTTATAGATAAACACAGACACACAGACAAAACCAAAAATAAAAAAACTAAATCTTTAAAAAAGAAAATTACAGTAGTATGAATGTTAATGCATTCTAAGTCCCATTTGTAAATTTGTTCTCTCATGATGACTACTCAAAATAGCAAAATTATTTTTCCATTAATTTATTTATTCACTTTGCATCCCTATTGTAGCCCTCCTCTCCACCCAGTCACTCCCTCACATGGCCCATCCCACTAACCTTCCCCTTCATGTCTGAGTAGTGGGAAATCCCCCAGTGAGGACTGAACCACCTTGGTACCTCAAGTCACTGCAAGACTGGAATATGCTCTACCACTGAGGTCATACAAGGAAGCCCAGTTAGGACAGGATCCACAGACAGGCTACAGAGTCAGAGTAAGCCCCAACTCTGTAGAGAGCTGCACCCGAGCTGGCAGCCGCCATTACAAGATGGCGCTGGCATCTGATGTCTTCTTCCTGTAACAAGTAGTCTGCATGTACCTAGGGCCAGAGTGCGCCAAGTCTCAGCCTATCCCGGGGTGTCACAGGTAGCTAACTTGTCTAGAAAATTATCTTTATATCTTGCAGGGAATTGGTCGGAGGGATTTGATGAGACCCTTGAATCATTGCGAGCAGCAGTAGTAGCCATCAACTCGACACGAGTGGATCTATCACTGACTGAAGGACTCTCCTCTTGGATTTCTTCAGCCTTTTCTCTCTTTAAGGAGTGGGTGGGGTTTGGCCTGTTTAGTGTTGCCTTATGTGCTGGCTTAGTGTTTCTTCTCTGGATGGTTTGCAAGCTCAGAGCCCAACAAAAACGTGACAAGGTAGTAATTGCCCAAGCACTTGCTGCGCTAGAGCAAGGAGCCTCTCCCAATATTTGGCTCAGCATGTTAAGAACAAAATAAACACTCAAAGGCTAATGGTCAGTGAGACTTAGCTCTTGCACCCCGTGAGGTCTTATCCCATTGCACACGGGAGAGTGAGTCAAACTGCCATTGTCCTCGAGGCCCGCTGTCTTTGGCCCCTACGATGGGATTAGGCTGATGCCATAAACCAGGAGCACACCAATGAGTAGTGATCCAAAGGATCCCACCGATCTCTTGGTGCTGGTAATGGACAGCACATCAGCTAGCATAAGACACGGGGCATCGGCCAGAGCCTATCTTTTAAAACAAAAAGGGGGAGATGTAGAGAGCCGCACCTGAGCTGGCAGCCGCCATTACAAGATGGCGCCGGCATCTGGTGTCTTCTCCCTGTAACAAGTAGTCTGCGCATGTGCCTAGGGCCAGAGAGCGCCAAGTCACAGCCTATCCTGGGGCGTCTCATGAGGTAATGAGCAAACAGCCAATCAGAGGTGAACACGCCGCTCCAGGGTATATACAAGCAGTGCCTTTCCAGGACTCGCTCTCTCCTCGCCACATGGTAATAAAGGTTTGCTGCAGAAGGATCCTGGTGTTCCGCGTGCTTTCTTGCCGGCAAGAAAATAGCACAGGCCACACAACTCCAGTTGTTGGAGGATCCACATAAAGACTGAACTTCACATTTGTTACATAGATGTGGGGTTTAGGTCTAGTCATTTTATGACCTTTGGTTAGTGGTTTAGTCTCTAGGAGCCCACCCCCAAGGTTCCCAGTTACTTGAATCTGTTGGCTTTCCTGTGGAGTCCTATAGGGACTTCCTCTCCAGGAATCCTCTCCTACTTCCCCAATCCTTCCCCCAAATCTACCACAAGACTTCTCAAGTTCAGTGTAATGTTTATCTGTGGGTTTCTGCATGTGTTTCAGTCAACTGCTGGGTGAAGCATCTCAGAGGACAATAGTGCTAAGTGCCTGTCTGTGAATCCAGGCTGAAAGATACAATCAGGGCCTGAGGTTCCAAGGCAGCTAAAAGAAGAAGGGAGGCCTACAATGTGTCCCTATTGATCCTTTGAGGACAGTTCAGCACATTCCCTCCCAAACTGGCAGAGAGTTCCTACTGCATTCATTAATGTCCATCTCACAGAGGGCACCTGTGTATCCAGGCCAGCAATGATAAATATAGCTGTTGACAGTGTCTTCAAAGTTGTACCTTTGTGACAAGCCTTTGGCCAATGAAGAGACATCAAAATCTCACAGTGTGTCCCTGTGAATCTACTTACCTGTACAGTCACAGTAGGAGTTGTTTCTTCCATCCACACATAGACCTCCATGGAGTCATAGCTGACTGGTACATTTGTCAAAGTTGAGTTCACAGTAGTCTCCAAGGAATCCAGGTACATAGTCAGAGAAGTAAGCCCCGAAGAGCATCCTCACACATGGCACCATGTAGAATCCACTGGGATCCACATTCATCAATTTCCAACTCACAGATCACACCAGAATACTCTTTAGGACAGACACATGTGTATCTTCCTATCTCACTGAGGCATATAGCCACATTCATGCAGGAATCAGAAACACATTCATTTACTTCCAAGTCATAATGCTTGCCTTGGTATCCAGGCACACAGATGCAGAAGTGGCCTTTGATTCCATCCTCACACACAGCCTCATTATGGCAAGGGCTAGAAACACACTCATTGTGATATGTCTTATAGAACATTCCAGCATATCTAGCAGAGCAAATACAGGCAGGATGCTCAGGGTTTTTATGGCAGATAACTTCATGTTGGCAGGTACTCCCTCCACAGGGATTAATGGCAGTTTCACAGGTCAGCCCACTGTACCCAGGAGGACATTGACACAGGAAACCCCTTTCTCCAGGGTATACACACAAGTGGCAATTCCTTGACAGGGACTGGAGGAGCAAGGGCCTTTTAGATTTTCATGATTTTTTGTCCAAATTATTGGCTATGGCTAAGAAACAATTATTGTCTTTCAGAAAATTCTTGTGCATACAATAGTTTCGGCAGGAATTTAAGAGACACCTTGTGGTATTATTTTTATTGCAAAAATATTTTGGCAACCTCAAGTCATTGCAGGACCAAGCACATCCTCTCACAGTGAGTGAAGATAGCCCAGTAAGAGGAACAGAATCCCTAGTCAAAAAACAGAGTAAGGGTAAGTCCCCACTCTAGTTGTTGGGGGGCCTACATGAAGAATAAGCCATATATTTGCTATACATGTTTGGGGGGCCTATATCCAGCTCTTGTTTGCTCTTTGGTTGTTGGTTCCATCTCTGGAAGCTCCCGAGGGTCTAAGTTAGTTGACTTTGTTGGTCTTTCTGTGGTGTCTCTATACCCTCCACGTCCCTCAATCCTTCCTGCACCTTTTCCTCAAGAGCTCCCCAGCTCCTTCTAATGTTTGGCTGTGGGTCTATGAATTTGTTTTGGTCAGCTGTGGGGTGGAGCCTCTCAAAGGACAGTTATGCTAGGCTCCTGTCTGCAAGCATAACAGAGTATCATTAATAGTAGGGTCAGGAATTGATACTTGCTCATGGGATAGCTCTCAAGTTGGGCTAGTTATTGGTTAGTCATTCCCTCAGTTTCTTAAGTCCCTGAACTTTTGATAGGTAGGACAAATTTTGAGTCAAAGGTTTTGTGGGTGGGTTGATGTATTAGTCAGGGTTCTCTAAGTCATAGAATTTATGGAGTGTCTTTATAAGTTAAGGGACTTTATTGTAATGATTTACAGTCTGTAGTCCAACTAACCCATCGATGGGCAGCTGAGAATGTAAAGGCCAAGAATCTAGTAGTTGCTCAGTCCCACAAGGCTAGTTGTTTAAGCTGGTTGTAGTGGCTATTCCTGGTTGTCAACTTGACTACGTCTAAAATGAATTACAATCCAAAATTAGAAGGCTCACCTGTGGCCCTAATCTGGAGGCTGAGAAATACAAGTTTCTGACCTGAATCTTGGCATAGAGACCTTGAGAAATAGTGGCTACGAATCCCACAGGATTAACATAGAAAGCTCTATGAGTTCAAGGTCATCCGGGGTTAAAGGTGTGGTGGCACACACCTTTAACCTGGGCCACACTTTTTGCTGGAGACGTATATAAGGACATTAGAAGAAGGAAGGCTCTCTGCTTCGCCTGCTTACCTTGTGGAACTGAACAATTGCTGGATCCTTGGACTTCCATTCACAGCTGCTGCCGTGACTGTTGTTGGGAGTTGATTGTTGAGAGTTAGACTACAAACTGTAAGTCATCAATAAATCCCTTTACTACATAGAGACTAAGTTCTGTGACTCTAGAGAACCCTAAGACACTGGTCTTCTATAGAAGTACATTCTAACAGATGTACTGGGAAGTAAATGCAAGCAGCTGAAGAAGAGTGAATCTTCCTTTTTCCAATGTCCTTCAGTAGGTCTCCAGCAGAGGGTGTGGCCCAGATTGAAAGTGTATACCACCGTGCCTGGACCTGGAACTTGCTTTGTCCCAGGCTGACCTTGAATGCAGAGATCTACTTTGCTTCAGTCTCCTGGAATTAAAGGTCGGTACTACCTTGCCTGGGCCTAACCTTTGTGTGAACATTATGCCTCAAGATCTCATATCAAGATTCAGGTCATAAGCCTGTGTCTTGATAGCCTCATACCTGCACTTTGAGGCCTGTCTAAATACAGGAAGTGTGTGCTTCATATGCCTCAATGCTAGGAGTCTTAGATAGAGTCACCCTTGTAGATTTCCAGAAACTGCCTCCCCCCATGCCAGGTCTCCAGGACACCCTAGAGGCACTCCCTCTGTCACCCCTCCCCCACAGATCTCCATTCACTCTTCTGGGCATCTCTCCTTGGCTCTACCTGCATCTGATAACCTTCCCATCCCCTCTCCCATCCAGTTCCCTCTCTATATCCACTTCTGAACACTATTTTATTTCACCTTCTGAGTGAGAGTCAAGCATATTCCCTTGAGCCCTCCTTGGTATTTAGCTTCTTTGAATCTATGGATTGCATTGTGGGTATCATGTATGGCTATGTATCCTGTATGGCTTATATCCACTTTTAAGTGAGTACATACCACACATGTCCTTTTGGGTCTGGGTTACCTCCCTCAAGATGATATATTCTAGTTCCAACAATTTGCCTACAAATTTCATGATGTCCTTGTTTTTAATAACTGAGTAGTATTCCATTGTGTAAATGAACATTTTTTAATCCATTCTTCCATTGATAGTATCTAGGTTGTTTCCAGTTTCTGGCTATTACAAATAAAGCTACTATGAGCATAGTGGAACAAGTGTCCTTGTGGGATATTAGATCATCTTTTGGGTATGTGTCCATAAATGGCATAGCTAGACGTTGAGGTAGAAGTATTCCCAATTTTCTGAGAAACTGCCAAATTGATTTCCAAAGTGTTTCTACAAGTTTCCACTCCCAGCAGCAATGGAGGTAGTGTTCTCCTTGTTCCACATTCTCACCAGCATCTGCTGTCACTTGAGTTTTTTATCTTAGCTATTCTGATTGGTGTGAGATGGAATCTCGGGATCATTTTGAATTGCATTTCCCCATCACTAAGGATATTGTACATTTCTTTAAGTGCTTCCCAGCCATTAGAGATTCCTCTGTTGAGAATTCTCTACTTAACTATGTACCCATCCCCCTTTTTAAATAGAGTTCTTTGGTTTGCTGGTGTCTAACTTCTTGAGTTCTTTACATATTTTGAATATTAGACCTCTGTTTTATATAGGGTTGGTAAACATCCTTTCCCATTCTGTAGGCTGTCATTTTTTCTCTAGTGACAGTGTCCTTTGCCTTACAGAAGATTTGCAGTTTCATGGGGACCTATTTTCACTTGTTGATCTTAGCGCCTGAGAGCTACTGTTATTCTGTAATTGTCAGGAAATTGTCTTCTGTACCAATGAGTTCAAGACTCTTACCCACTCACTACTCTATTAGATTTCATGTATCTGGTTTTACATTGAAGTATTTGATCTACTTGGACTTTTTATACAGGGTGATCAATATGGATCTATTTGCATTCTTCTACATGCAGACATCCAGTCTGGTCAGCACCATTTGTTGAAGATGCTTTCTTCTATCCATTTTATGCTTTTGGCTTCTTCATCAAAAATCAAGTATCTGTAGGTATATGGGTTTATTTCAGGATCTTTGATTTGATTTCATTGGTCAACCTTTCTGTTTCTATACCAAAACATTGCAGTTTTCATTACTGTTGCTGTGGAGTACAAATTGAGATAAGGAATGGCTCCATCAGAGGTTCTTTATTATACAGGAGTATTGTAGTTATCCTGGGTTTTTTACTTCTCTAAATGTCTGTAAAAAATTGTTTTGGAATCTTGGTGGGAACTACGTTTAATCTATAGATTGCTTTTGGTAAGATGGCCATTTTTATTGTTAATCCTACCAATCCATTATCATGGAAGATCTTTCTATGAACATTTTCTTCAAAATCTTTCTTAAGAGACTTAAAGTTCTTGTCTTACAGATCTGTCCCTTGCTTGATTAGATTTACGCCGAGGTATTTTATATCATTTGCAGCTATTGGGAAGGGTGATGTTTCCCTGATTTCTCCCTCAACTAGTTTATCCTTTGTGCAATGAAGGGATAATGTTTTTTTTTTATTTAATTTTGTATCCAGCCACTTAGCTGAGGTGTTTATAAGCTATAAGAGTTTTCTGGTGGAAAGTTTGGATCACTTATGTTTATTGTCATGTAATCTGCAAATAGTGATACTTTGACTTCCAATTTTTATTCCTTTGATAATTTTTCTTTGTCTTATTGCTCTGGCTAGAACTTCAAGTATTATAGGGAAGGCATATGGAGAGTGTCCAACCTTGTCTTGTCCTTGACTTTAGTGGAATTGCTTGAAGTTTCTCTCCATTGCCTCCGATGTTGACTGTTGGCTTGCTGTATATTGTCTTCATTGTGTTTAGTTATGTGCCTTGTATCCATGATCATTTCATGTCTTTTAATATGAAGAAGTATTGGATTTTTTTTCAAAAGGTTTTTCAGGATCTAATGAAATGATCATGTGAGTTTTTTTTTTTTCTTTCAGTTTGTTTATATGGTAGATTATGTTAAGGGGTTTTCATATATTGAACCATCCCTGCATCCCTAAAATTATCAAGGTAGACGATATTTTTGGTATATTCCTTGATTTGATTTTTGAGTATTTTATTGAGAACTTTCCATCAATGTTTATAAAGGAAATTGGTCTGAAAGGCTCTTTCTTTGTTTGATCTCTGTATGGTTTAGATATCAGGGTGATTGTGGCCTCACAGAATGAGTTTGACAATGGTCTTTTCTGTTTTTGGAACAGTTTAAGGAGTATTGGTATTAGTTCTTCTTTGAAAGTCTAGCAGAATCCTTTCTAAAACCATCTGGCCCTAGGCTTTTGTTTGATTGAAAGGTTTTTAATGACTGCTTCTATTTCCTTGGAGGTTATAAAACTGTAAAAATCATTCACCTGATCTTGACTTAACTTTGGTAAGTGGACTTTATCCAGAAAAATCATCCATTTTATTTAGATTTTCAAACATTGTAGATTACAGGCTTTTGAAATAAGATTCTTTGGTGATTTAAATATGCTTGGTCTGGAGAGTGGCACTATTGGGAGGTGTGGCCTTGTTAGAGTGGATGTGGCACTGTTGGAGGAAGTGTGTCACTGTAGGGATGGGCTTAGAGGCTTTCCCCTAGCTTCCTTAAGATGCCAGTCTTTTCCTATCTGCCGTTGGATCAAGATGTAGAACTCTTGGCTCTTTCACTACCACCTTGTCTGCCTGGACATTGTCATGAGAATGGACTGAACTTCTGAAGCTGTAAACCAGCCCCAACTACATGGTGTCTCTTATAAGTGTTAGTTTCATAATGGTGTCTCTTCTCAACAATGGAAACCCTTATTAAGACAGAAGTTGGTACCAGGGACTGGGGTACGGTTGCAATAGGCCTGACCATGCTTTTGTTCAAAGAATGTGAATTTTGGGACTCTGGATTTGGGAAGCAGTGGAATGCTTTAATGGGGGCTTATTGGACCATTCTAGTAGTAATATGGAAGACATTGATACTGAGGGTGATTTTACCTGTGGAGACCTGACCCAAGATGATTCAGTGAAGAAGAATTTCAGTATGTGGCCCAGAGACTATTCTTTTGATGTTTTTGTAAAGAATGTGGCTGCTTTTTGACCTTGTCTGAAGAGTCTGCCTGAGGCTAAGGAGAAGATATTCAGATTAATTGCACTGACAAAGGAAATGTCAAAGAAGCCCAGTATAGACTATAACCTCTAGTTTACTCTCATGAGCATTTTAATCAAGCATAGGACAGTGGTGGCACACACCTTTAATCCCAGCACTTGGGAGGCAGAGGCAAGCAGATTTCTGAGTTCAAGGCCAGCCTGGTCTACAGAGTGAGTTCCAGGACAGCCAGGGCTATACAGAGAAACCCTGACTCAAAAAACAAAAAAACAAAAAAAAAAAAATCAAGCATAGCAAGCTTAAAAAGAATAAATACAAAACATAGGTTCAACTATTAAAGGGGCACAGGACATAAAATGGAGCAAGTCCTATGTTCAAGGAGATAAACTGATTGATGGAATAGTGGCCTCAGAGCAACATCCTACATAGCTAGGCTTATTGTTTATGTGTTTGGAGTTGAACAAAGGATAGTTATGTTATGTTAGGTATTATTATGAACTGGTTATTCATTTAATCTGGAATGAACTACAATCCAGATATGGTGGACCCACCTTTGATTCAGATCTTGAGGCTGGAAGACCCAGATTTTTGTTTGATCCAAATCTTGAGGTATAGTGGTTGTAAAAAGCTTAGGCCAAGGCATGGTGATACTAGTCTTTCATTCCAGGAAACAGAAATCTGTAAGTTTGAGGCCATTCTAGTACAGAGAAAGTTCCAAGTAGAGAGAAGTTTAGGTCCAGATATGTTTCGTACATGCCTTTAATCCCAGAACTCAGAAAAAAAAAAGAGGTATGCAGATCCCTAAGTTTAAGATCAATCTACAGAGCAACGTCCAGAGCAGCCAAGCTTAAGCAATGAAGATATTGAAAAACAGAAAGCTGGTGATGATGCAATAGAAGAAAGAGGGCTATGTTCTAGCCCCAACAAGTAGCAGAATTTAGCAGCTTTCACCATGTGGCTCTGGCTTTAGAGTCACAAATAGAAGAGGTTACTGGGACAATTGATCCTGGTTAGCTGGGGCTAAAAGATTAGAGGTAATTAAAAAGAGACCAGCATTATTGAGGTGAAATCTTCTGGGAATTGTTTTCTGAGAGCACAAAGAGGCTGTGTTCCAAAGATAGCCAAGGTTGTACCTCATGCTATAGCTGGACTTGGTAATATGTAAGAATCACCTAGGTGGTACTGTTTTGGAAGGCATAAAGGGGTCATAGATAGCCCTTGGCACTGTGAGAAGTCATAAAAGGTCATTGGTGAAAGTGCACTCTTGATTGTAGTTGAGGGCCCAGGATTGAAGGCATTATGCAAAATTGTTGGGGCTTGTCCACATGAAGAGAGCCTGTAAGAGGCTATTAGTGAAGCACAGTTGCAGTGGAAGACTCCAGAATATTAGAAATGCCAATACCATGGAATGACCACCAAGAACATTAATAGCAGTGGAATGGAGTCAACATGAGCTTAGAGTGCTACAGAGGACAGACCCAAGAACTTTGGAGGAGCCCAGAAGTTCATATGTAGAACCCAGACATTTGAATAAGAGTGTAAAGATAAAGTTGCCTTAGAGAACCCAAGATTCTAGAGATGCCAGAGCTATGGGATACCTGCTAGGAGGTATGGCCTTGTTGGAGGAAGTGTCACTGAGGGAGTGATATTAGAGAGCTTCCTCCTAGCTACATAAGAATGCCAGTCTTCTCTTCTCTGCCTTTGGATCAAGATATAGAACTCTTGGCTCCTTCTCCAACACCTTGTCTACCTGGACACTGCCATGCTTCCTGCCATGCTGATAATGAACTGAACCTCTGAACCTGTAAGCCAACCCCAATTAAATGTTGTCCCTTACTAGAGTAAGTTTGGTCATGATATCTCTTCTAAGCAATGGAAACCTTAACTAAGACAGGCCTAAGTCTTAGAATTTTCTCAGTATCTCTTGTTATGTCCCCCTTTTCATTACTGCTTTTGTTAAGTTGGATATTCTCTCTATTTTAGTGAATATGGCTAACAGTTTGCCTATCTTATTGATTTTCTCAAAGAATCAGTTCTTCATTTCTTTGATTTTTTTTCAGTTTTTTTTTTTTTGTTGTTGTTTCTAATTTATTGATTTCAGCTATGAACTTGGTTAATTCCTATAGTTTACTCCTCTTTGGTATATTAACTTCTTTTTGTTCTTGAGCTTTTGGGTATGCTGTTAAATTGCTAGTATAAGATCTCTCTAGCTTCTTTACTAAGATGCTTATTGCTATCAACTTTGTTCTTGGCACATCTTTCATTTTGTCCCAAAAATTTGGATATGCTGTGCCTTCATTTTCATTGAATTCTAGAAAGTCTTTAATTTGTTTTGTTATTTATTCCTTGGCCCAGTGGTCATTGAGTACAGATTTGTTTCGTTTCTATCACTTTGTAGGATTTCTGTTGTTCCTTTTTTGTTATTGAAATTGAGCATGGTGGTCTGATAATATACACGGAGTTCTTTCAGTTTTCTTGTGTCTTTGGAAGCTTGCTTCATGACCAACTATGTGATCGATTTTGGAAAAGGTTCTGTGTGAGGTACTGAGAGGAAGGTGTATTCTTTTGTTTGAGAGAGAAATGTTCTGTAGGTTTTTGTTAGGTCTGATTGATTTATAACATTAGTTAACTTCATTATTTCTCTGTTTAGTTTTTGTCTCAATTGCCTGTCTATTGGAGAGAGTGGGGAACTGAAGTCTACTAATGTGTGGGTTTTGATGTGTGTTTTCAGCTTTAGTAATGTTTCTTTTATGAAGGTAACTGCCCTTGAATTTGGGTATAGGTATTCAGATTTGGTGCATCCTCTTGGTGCTTTTTTCCTTTGATGAGAATGAAGTATCCTTTTCTTCTCTTTTGATTACTTTTGATGAAAATTCTATTTTTTAGATATTAGAATGGCTACTTCAGTTTGTTTCTTGAGTCTGTTTTCTTGCTGAGGTATGTTTCTTGTATACAGTAGAATGATGGATCCTTTTTACATATCCACTCTGTTAGCTTCTGTCTTTTTATTGGGGAATTGAGTCTACTGATGTTGAGAGATATTAATGAACAATGATTGTTAATTCCTGTTATTTTGATATTCCTTTTGGTTCTCTCTCTCAAACTCTCCCTCCCTCCCTCTCACTCTTTCTCTTTCTCTCTCTCTCTCTCTCTCTCTCTCTCTCTCTCTCTCTCTCTCTCTGTGTGTGTGTGTGTGTGTGTGTGTGTGTGTGTGTGTGTTTTCTTTTGGTTTTACTGGTGTCAAATTATTTGTTTCTTGTGTTTTCTTGGCTGTAGTTAGCCTCATTGGGTTGGAGCTTTCCTTCTAGTATCCTCTGTAGGGCTGTATTAATGGAACAATATTACTTAAACTTGGTTTTCTCATATAATTTCATGTTTTTTTCATTTATGGTGATAAAAACTTTTGCTGGCTATAGTAGTCTGGGCTGACATTTGTGGAATCTTAGGGTCTGCAAGACATCTGTCTAGATCCTTTTGGCTTTTAGGGTCTCTTTTGAGAATTCTGTTGTAATTCTGATAGGTCTGCCTTTATATGCTACTTTCCCTTACAGCTTTTAACATTCTTTCTTCTGTACATTTAGTGTTTTTATTACTATGTGTTGTGAGTATTTTCTTTATATTCAGTATTCTGTAAGCTTCTTATACATTTATAGGCATCTTTTTCATTAAGCTAGGGAATTTTTCTTCTATGCTTTTGTTGAAAATGTTTTCTGGCCCATTGAACAGAGAATCCTCTCCTTCTTTTATTCCCATCATTCTCATGTTTTGTCTTTTCATAGTGTCCCAAGTTTCTTCTGTCATAAACTTTTTAGATTTTTGCATTTTGACTAGTGAAATTTCTTTATCATATCTTCTATACCTGAGATTTTTCTCTTCTCTCTTGTATTCTGTTGGTGATGCTTGTGTATGTTCTCTTTCCTAGGTTTTCCATTCCCAGTTTGTGTTTTCTTTATTGCTTATATTTCCATTTTTAGTTCTCAGACCACTTTCTTTATTTCCTTTATCTGTTTGATTGTATTTTCCTGTATTTCCTTAAAGGATTTATTCATATTCTCTTTAAAGGCCTCTATCATCTTTATAAGACTGGATTTAAGGTCATCTTCCCATGTCTTGGCTATGTTAGAATAAACAGGGCTTGCTGTAGCAGAATACTTAGGATCTTGTGGTGCCATATAGCCATTGCTCTTGTTGGTTGTATTCTTGTGATGTCCTTTACCATCCATTTTCCCATGGTGTTGGTTGAATGATCCTAATTCCAGCAGTATTCCTCAAGAAGGTATAGAAAGAAAGCAATAGTCCAGACAATGGTCGGGAGCAGTGCACAACTTACCTGTGCCGGCTGTGCCCCAGGAGAATCTGGCTGACAAGGTGGGAAAGGGTTCAAAGCTGGCTGTCCCTGTTCCCTCACTGCAGACCTCCCTGAGAGAGCAGGATGCTCTTGAGGTCCCACAGGATCCTGAGATCTCTCCATTGGGATGCCAAGACAAGCCCAAAGCCAGACAATAGATGTCAGGAGATCATGCTTACAACTGTATTTAATTGTTTTTAAATACTCATGATTTTTAGTCAGAAACTATAAAGATCAGCTTGTCATTTTTCAAACATTAGAGTAGATAAAACATATTTAAATTAACTCATTGCTTACTCATTGTTTATTATTTATAAATATATAAAACTGCATCACACTAGCAAGTTATATAGTTTATAAATTAATTTCACTATCTTGATTGCATTCATTATTTCAGCTCCAAGTAATAGTTCCATATTGGTTTTTATGTTTTCTAAAGATTCACTAGTGCTTGCTATGAAGTTGTAAAAGGTAGGGCTTGCCTTTAAAATTAACTCAAACTTATCAGTAGCCTTCCTTTATACAAGTGATAAATAGGCTTAGGAAAAAAATAAGGAAACAACACCCTTCACAATGGTCACAAATAATATAAAATACCTTGGGGTAATTCTAATCAAAAATAATGAGAGATCTGTATGACAAGAATTTCAAGTTTCTCAAGAAGACCTCAGAAAATGAAGCAATCCCTCATGCTCATTGAATGGTAGGATTAACACAGTAAAAATTGTCATTCTACCAAAAGCAATCTACAGGTTTGACTTAATTCCCATCAGGATTCCAACACAGTTCTTCATAGACATGGAAAGAGCAATTCTCAATTTCAATTTGGAAAAACAAAAAATTCAGGATAGTGACAACAATTCTTAATAATAAGATATCTTCTAAGGGAATCACCATTTCTGACTTCAAGCTGTACTACAGAGCAAATATTGCATAGTATTGGTACAGAGACAGACAGGTTGATCAATAAAATAGAATTGAAGAACTAGAAATAAACCCACACACTTATGGACACTTGATCCTTGACGAAGAAGCCAAAAATATACAATGGAAAAAAAAATCATGTTCAATAAGTGATGCTGGTCTAACTGGCAGTTCGTGTGTAGAACAATGAAAATAGAACTTGGAATTGCACAAAATTCCAAGTGAATCAAAGACCTCAACATAAAACCAGATATACTGAATCTAATAGAAGAGAAAGTGGAAAAGAGCCTTGAACTCATTGGCACAGGGTTGGGTTGGGAGAATTTCCTAAAGACAATTCCAATGGCTCAAGCTGTAAGATCAAGAATTGATAAACGGGACCTCATGAAACTGAAAAGCTTCTGTAAGGCAAAGGACACCGTCAATAGAACAAATGGGCGATCTACAGATTGGAGAAAAATCTTTACTAACTCCACATCAGATAGAGAGCTAATATCCAAAATATATAAAGAACTCAAGAAAATCCTGGGCATACCCAGAAGATGCCCCAACATGCAACAGAGGTACGTGCTCCACTATGTTCATAGCAGCCTTATTTGTGATAGCCAGAAGCTGGAAACAATCAGATGTCCCACAACAAAAGAATGGATATAGAAAATGTAGTTCATTTACACAATGGAATACTAGTTAGCTATTAATAATGAGGGCATTGCCAGGGCAGGGAACTGGGAGTAAGTGGGTTGGTGAGCAGGGGGAGGGGAGATAGGATAGGGGGTTTTCAGAGAGGAAACAAGAAAAGGGGATAACATTTGAAATGTAAATAAAGAAAATACCTAATAAAAAAAGATTTGGAAAGAAAGAAAGAAAGAAAGAAAGAAAGAAAGAAAGAAAGAAAGAAAGAAAGAAGGAAGGAAGGAAGGAAGGAAGGGGCATCATGAAAAAAAGACTCATGGAATCAGTGGATAATTTATTACAGTTTAAAAGAAAAAGCCTAGTGCAGGCAAGCTGTAAATCTGGCAACTACTCAGGTGAAGAGAAAGAAGGTAAGTTGGCATGGTGGTCAGCATGGTAGCAGGCAGCTAATGAGGGGAGCTTTAAAAGAAGAGCAAGGGAATCATAAATGTTATGGAATATAAAAACATACTTGAGCTCTGGGCATTATTCAAGAGAAGATAAAGAAGAAATATGAATAGTTATATCTTTCTAAGTTAGGACCCAAAAATGTAGGCAGACCCAACATATGCTCATGGTAGCTTGTACAGACTGCACTAGGGATGGAAATTTTGGGGGAAGAAAAATGTATTTCCTTAAGGGAATACGCCTTCCTACCCATGACCCTGACATGCCCCCCTAGATAATACTAAGTGAGGGGAAAAGGGTATGTAACTAACTGATAGCTTAGTTACTTTCCTATTACCATGACAAAGATAATGTATAAAAGAAAGAGTTTAACTTGGGGCTGACGCTTCCAGAGAGTTAGAATCCATGACTATCATGGTAGGGGCCATGGCATCAGGCAAGTGATGGAGAAATAAATAGCTGACTTGCATAAATACGGAACAATTTCAGCAAACGAAGAGCCTAAGACTCCTCACCCTCGGGGACTACTTGGGCCCCAAACTATATTTTTAACCAGATCTTCAGGGAGTTTCTTACAGTTGAAAATTTGAGAAGCCCTGCACTGAAAGATGCCAAATAGAAGAAGTTGAAATTAGTTTTAAAGTAACACAAGTCATCTCTTAACAGTGGCATAGAGATTTGAGGTCTGCCATACGGCATAATCCACACAATCTTTTTTCTTTATTAATTATTACATACTAATTCAATAAAGTAAGTAGATTTTTTATGACATTCCCATTCATGTATATGGTACAGATCCATCATATTCACTACTTTAATTAATTATTATTGCTTCAAACTTTTAAAATTCCTCTCTGGACTTTCTAATGTGGATCAAACATATTCTTTCCAGAATATAACATGAAGTTCCCTGTGCTCCTTCCCTAGCTCTAGCTTTGCCTGCATGCTTCGGTTGACTTGTGCTAGTTAGAAGTTCACAGTGTTGTTTTGAATAGCTGCTTTCCCATAATGGTCTTCAATTTCTTTCTTTCCTTGAGGGAGTGGGCAAAGGTTGAAAGCTCAGCACTTGTCTGCACACACAATGTAAACTATATACTCCACAAGTCTATTGGTTTTAAGGAGAAATATTTCCCAAGTCTTATAGATAAAATTGAATATTCTTGGTTATCTACCAAGAATTCAAAGCTTGATGAGGAATGAATACCTGTTAAGCTATAGTCATTTATAAGCCCCAAAGATTTGCAGTCCTGAATCTTTTGGAGTAATTTGTGCATATCATTTCCAAACCTGCCACAGAAAAAATATGTTCGAGTAGTTCTGAAGTAAATATTTATAATATTAAGTACAAGATGCCACCTTATCCTTTCCTTTAAATCTAAGTACAGAGTCTTACTTTAAACATTCATGAAAATAATCAATTATAGGTAAATTATCCTCTCTTCAGTTAATTATAAATGTTGCCCTTTAAGATTAAATTTGCAAATTTAACATTTTTTGTCATTAAACATATTAAGTGTTCATGTTACTTCTATAAATACTCATTTTACCCAATAGTACTTGGTATTTCATGGTGCCTATCTCAAAATAAATAAAGGATAGCCCCAAAGCTTACCTCTTTACCATTTGTTCCTGTTAGTTCCTTGTGTATGTTGAAAAATTAAATGTATTTTCCAGTAAAAGTCAGTTGTCATAGTGTCATAAAGTGCAGCCAATAAGATGGCCAATGTGGTACTTAATACTTATTATGAGTTTAATTGGATTTAGAATGACAACAGAACCATGCCTCTGGGTGTATTGATGAGGTGTTTCCAGAAAGTTTTAGTTGAAGAGGGATTATTCTTGTTGAATGAAGTCATGTCTCAGACTAAATAAAAAACAGAAAGCCCATATCACAGCAACATTTATTTCTCTCTGATGCCTGACTACAGATGTTATAGTCATATCAAGCCACCTCACACCTATGCCACTATGTTTTCTCTATCATTACGGATTACATTCCTTCAAACTGAAAACCAAAATAAAAATAAACAACCAAAAGTCAAAAACCTTCAATTAAGTTGCTTTTTGTCTAGTATTTTGGTCAGAACTATGAAAAAAGTAACCACTAGACATAGTATTTATGTGATTATCCCTTTTAGACAAAGTTTCCAAAAAGTCAACGAAGACAGTTATTTCTGGCTACTAGCATCATAAAGAACTGTCAGGAGAGACAGCTGAATTGATGGTATTTCTACCCTGCAGGCCTGGAAGACCTTGTTTCTTGTCTCTGTTGTCACCTGTTTATATCAGCAAGCAAAATGCTACTTATCACTACCCAATTATCTATATGTTAAAATGTATTAATCCCCAGTACATTGGGCATTGAGGAACTGATGCATATTACTTTTGCATAGTGATAATGTACATAACCAGTATCCTCTGTGGAAAGACTGCTACCATTCAAGAAAATGATTTGGGAGACAGACCTTAACTTTGATATTCTGAAAAGAAACAGTTTGTTAATAAAATGAAAGACAATTTAACACTATGAAGCTTCCAAACAATACAAATATTCATTCAATGCAAATGTGAAGATAAAACTAAATAAGTATCCATATCTCCAAGTGGACAGGAAATAAAAGTTTGTACATGCATAAACACATGCACACACACACACACACACACACACACACACACACATTTTCTATTGAGCATTGTGAGGCAATCTTTGTGCTTGGACTTCACAAATAAATTAGTGAAATGAGAAATAAACAAAGAGCATGTGTCCTAGTTGATTATTCATAAGGTAAACAGACTAGAATTTTTAAATAGTAGTTTGATTAAAAATAACAGGGAGTCTATGGGGGTGACTCCAGCTGAGACTCTGAGCAATGGGGTGTATGGCACCTGAAGTGGCTACCTCCTGTAGCCAGGCAGGACTCCCACTGGAAGGATAAAGACAGCAACCCACCCACAAAACTTTCAATCCCAAATTTGCCCTGCCTACAAGATATACAGGGACAAAGATAAAGCAGAGATGGAGGGAATGGCCAACCAATTACTGGCCATGGGCAAGAACCCATTTCTGACATTCCTAATGATACTCTGTTACGCTTGCAAACAGGAACCTAGAGTAACTGTCCTCTGAGAACCTCCACCCAGCAGCAACAGAAACAGATACAGAAACCCACAGCCAAACATAAGATGGAGCTTGGGGGGGTCTTGTGGCAAAGTTAGGATATGGGTCTGCATTATTCTTTGCCATTGGAGTGCTGGAACCAGGCAAAATGGTGCTTGGTGAGACCAAACATAGGGCTAAGCTACATTCCCTTCTCACAGCTGAGCTGCCAGGCTCATGGGACACTGACAAGCTGCTCAAGGGAGGTGAAATGCTGGCTAAGATAGGGGTCCCCACCCATGTTTTCCTGGGTGAGAAATGGTGGCAGCTGTTCTCAAACTCCTGGGCACTCAGATGCCACTGGGAACTGCAAAGAGGTGAAAACCGGGACTCCCATCCTCTTGTATACCCAGATGCCACAGGGAATCTTGAGGAGTTGGAAAGGGGAAAGTGGTGCAGGCCTGCAATGAGCCCAGGGTAGGGAGTTTGGGGACTGGAGCGTGGCTTAGCTCAGGGTGAGGGCCAGGCCAGGCATGCAGATGGACCTTCTGTAGGAGACTTAGGCTCCATGGCTCCATCCATAAGATGAAGGCTTCTCCCCAGGTGGCCCTTGATGAAGGACACGGTTCTTGATCATCTAAACCTTTCATTCATAGCAGAGGAGGATGCACAGGACATACACAGGGTGAACCAGAGATGAAATACATTTTGTAGGAATGGATGCCTGGTATGCAGGAGCTATCTAGATACCTCATGAGTGTGGGGAACTCTGGGTTCCTAAGCTACACGACCAGATGTCATGATCTTCTTAGTGAGGAGTCATGGTCACAGGCTCCAGAACAAGAACCTGGTCAGGAGCTGATTTAAATATCTACTGTTCTCGCCAGCCAGTGGTGGCGCACGCCTTTAATCCCAGCACTTGGGAGGCAGAGCCAGGCAGATTTCTAAGTTCGAAGCCAGCCTGGTCTACAGAGTGAGTTCCAGGTCAGCCAGGGCTACACTGAGAAACCCTGTCTCAAAAAACAAACAAA
>JADRCD010202909.1:0-31183 GCA_019843815.1 Montemys delectorum | reverse complement strand
CACACACACACACACACACACACACACACACACACACGAAGATATGTTTGAATATTTTGATTTGGGACAAGCCATGTACCATCTGAAAGAAATGTTCTCCCATACTCATATGTTTGCCTCAACACCAAATAATAGTTGAGATTTTCACTGGTGGTATTTGCTAACATTTCATACTGTCCTAGGAATGGCCAATAAAATAAAAAGTTTTCAATTTTGGTGTAGATACCAGTGCACAAAGTTGGCTCTGAAAGAATGAATAGAACTTGAAGAGGAAATTAAGATTTATTTTCCCTCAGATAACAAGTTCACTTACTTACATTACGGAGCCACGGTGAGTTACCAGCAAGGATGTAGGAGACAGGGATGCTACTTTAGATCAGAGTTGAAGTCCAGGTGGTGAGTCTGGAGTATGATGGCAGTCCTTTAATGGCTAGTTAAAGAGTGTGAATATTAGCATGATGACAAATGGGATCCCAGGAAAGTTTATTGACGACTCTAGGTCATTAGTACATCATGAAGGCACTGTAGCAAAATACTTTTATACTAGAAAACTCCTCCCCTACACAAACTAACTTGTTGAACACTAGTAAAGGACAACACACAGAATGGCCATTTTACTCACTGAACTCTGGAATTTTGATCTCACCAGGCACAAGAGCAGCTCCAGGCAGAGGTGCTGAGGTACAGGGCCAAAATCGAAGATCTGGAGGCAACATTGGCTCAGAAAGGGCAGGTAGGTGCTTGGTGCTAGCTTTTGCACAGTGGCAGCTGGTTCACTCCAACTCTCCTCTGGCTCACCCCATGCATGGGTCACACCCAGGACATGGCTTGGCTCACCACAGTGACCTTTCTCAGACTGTGTCAGAATGTAAACTATTCCTGTCCCTGGTGTTATTCTCCCAGAGTGCAAACTCAGTCACCGCGGTGAATGACGTTGGGCAAGAGGGAGGCCAGTGGAAGAGGAGCCCGGTCAACTAGGCCTAGAGATGTCACAAACCACTAAGGCAGTGTGCTGCCCTCCTCCCCTAGCTGCATTCTTTGCCTCTGTGCTACATATATGGTTCTACATTTTAATGTTCTCCATTCATATGTATTGAGCCCGTGTGCATTCTGACCTGTTTCACTTTTTGCCTGTGTGGTCACTTCTGAGTCCCCAGAAGGCTGGTCCTGGATTATTCAGACTGGAAAAGGTAGAGGGTAGAAAATGACAACGGAGAAAGAACTATTTTTTTTTTCCTGGCAACAGAGTCTTTGAAAATGCTGCTGGAAAGGGTGGGAGTCATTTACTAGAACCAGTTACCTTCTGCAGGCAAACTGGGTGGAAAGGACATGGCTCCGGCCAGCTGGTTTTGAGGACACATACTACTCCTTTCGTGGCACTCTGAAATGCTGACTGCGCGATATTCTTTGTCAAACAGGATTCACACTGGGTAGAAGATAAACAACTTTTCATTAAGAGAAACCAGGAGCTTTTAGAAAAGGTATGTTGGGCGCACCACCCTAGTGGGGCAGAGGAGAAAATGATGATCCAGGAGCAGCAGGGGGTGCTCTCAGGAGTGGCACAGGGGCCAGGGAAGGGGAGGCTCTCCTACTGCTGTTCTGTCCTCTGCTGCGTGCTCAACTGCATCCCATTACCATCATCCCCATCAGTTCAGTGGCCCTCGTGCATGGCTGCAGACTCATGAGGGAGTGATTCTTGTGCCCCACCAATCTGTTATCCATATATATGTACTGTATATATGCCGTGTGTCTATATATATGTGCGTGCCCACACATGCACATGAGCATCTCTTGTGTGGTTGTTCACTTGTCCCACCCCCAAATCCTCACTGCACATGCTGTTTGTGTAAGAAAGTGACGGAATATATCTGTGCTTCAACTTACACAGACTATATTCTCACTTTTAGACATTTTGCTAAGCTTGGCTATTTGTTTTCTTTTACACCTTAAAGGAAGGGATTGATTTTTTTCAGAAGCATCCAAAACAAAAACCATCATGCCCAGGAAACTTGTCAGCACACTAAAATATGTGTCTACCCAGTAGATATAATTAACCACAGCCTTTTGCTCTGAGGTAATTTAACACCATAGACCATCTCAAGGTGAAAGGTAACTTTTCCTTTGGTACATTTTTTCTGTAGTCTAATGAAAGATTAAAAACAAATAGTGTACTTGACACAGATAGACTGTAAAGCCTTCTGAACATAAGGAAGTATTCTGTTGTATTTATGTATGTAGGAAGCACCTACATACATAAAGATGGCCACATCTCGTCTGAAAAGGCTGTGCAGCCTGCCTTTCTCCAGATGAATCAGGACTGATGTATGGAGATGGCAAGTGCCCCAAATTCAGACCCTAAGGCTTATACAAATGTGGCTAGAAGGGTCTGTTAGCACAAGTGCCTGCCTACTGAAGAGGCTGAGGCAGGAAGATCAGAACTGAAAGGTCTACTAAGGCTACCCAGTGAGGTCAAGGTTAGCTTAGGTAACTCAGTGAGACTGTTTCAGAAGAAAAATGAAAAAGAAGATTCTGTGGCAGAGCCCCTAAAGCTCTGAGTTCAGTCTCTATTACAAAAAGAAATGAAAATGATAATAGAAAAAGGGAGAGAAGAAAAATTCACTCCCATTAATAAGTTGAAATTTGTGAATGACTAATTCTATCAGTAGCTATCGGTTCCATTGATCTCCCACGATATCCTATCACAGATCCAATATATTGATCTAAGATCCTAAGAATGATAATCACCTTTGTAACCTGAGTCAATTAAGAAAATTCATTTGACTACAGATGCTTATGATGAGGGGGCTAGAGAGATGGCTCAGCGTTTAAGAGCACTTGCTGTTTTTCCAGAGGACCTGAGTTTAATTATAGCACCTACAGCAGGTAGCTAACAGCACTCAACTTGAGCTCCAAGGGATATAATACCTGCTTATGAACTCCTTGGGTACCCATGTCCTTGTCATACAATACACACATACACACATACACACATACACACATACACACACACACACACACACACACACACACACACACACACACAGGTGGGGAATGGGAGTGCAAGTCAGAGACAGAAAGAGATTGGCAGGGTGCATGGTGAATAAACCTTATTTGTCATATTAATGAATGTCACATAGCTCCTTACCATTGCTCTGCTGCTATTGTCCTACTAATGTGAGAGATATCCAGTGACACATTGTTACAATGCTTTATCATACAATTGATTCCCAGTTTTCTTTCTGATTTCCTTTAGTTTTTTTATTTCTTTGGTACAAAGAGGAATTCTTGAGCTGTGTCTTCTAAATAAAAAACAGGAGTCTCTCTCTCTCTCTCTCTCTCTCTCTCTCTCTCTCTCTCTCTCTCACACACACACACACACACACACACACACACACACACACACACACAACCTATGTATTTTATTTTAAGTTATATGTTTTGGAAAATAAGATTTACTCTACCATGAAAGCCATTGTTTTTGTACTTTTACATTTAAGTTTTTAAACTGTCACTGTACATAATGATCCTTCCATAGTTAGTGACAAAGAAAGAAGTACATAAAAATTATCAGATCCCTTAAGATCTATAGGAGTCTCAGACATGAGCCCTTCCCAAAGGGAAGGCACATTGACACAATCGATGCACATCTGACTTAATCCCGTGCCTCATGCTTCATCATGTTGTACAGGATGCCCTTGAGAAAGTCATACAGAACCATAGTGTAGCAGTGTGTACCTATAGTCTTAGTGGCCTGGAACACTAAGAGGGGAGGATCACTGGAGGCCAGGAATTTGGAGCCAGCCTGATCCTCATAGAGAGATCCTGTGTTAGAAAACCAACCAATCAGTAGCAAATCAGAAAGAACAACAAAGGGTTCTACAGATGATGAAGAAAGAGGTGCTGGGTGTTTGGGCTATCAGAGGTTCCTGTGGAGCTTAGAGCTTAGCATTAAGGGAAGAGAGTGATTTCCTCTGTGGTAAAGAAAATAGAGGAGTATTTTCCAGGTAGGTAAGGACAGAGAAAGCTCCTGGCATCACACGGTTGGTCAGAACTGTTTGTTCATATGTGCATGAGTGTGTACATGCATGAATGAGTGTGTGTGCGTGTATGGTTGTGTACACACACGTGTGTCTGTGTGTAAATGTCTGCATGTTCACACATGGCTGTGCAGAGATGACACTGGTAACATTGAATACTGAATGATCAGATAGCGAACAGTTTTTCTAAGGTTTGGAATTCCATCTTATGGAGTCTCACGTCACTCTCTTCAACAATTCTAAGTTTTATAGGTAAGAGCTGTTTGAAGCAATAATGTATTTTAGAATTACTATAAAAATACCCATCAGGTCTTATCAACATACAAAACATTGTACCATGGGCATGAGTTGACTAGGTTGTAGCGAGAAACATATAAGGTCTAAATTAACAGTAACTATATTTTTAGAGATAAGTGTCCATCCCCCTCATAGACACCCTTAAATCTGTTCCGCTCACACTGTATCTGGCCCACATGAGACATACAAGTGTTTCAAATTCACTGTCTAGAGGAGCTCTAGTCTTCATGTCAGAGAAAGATTTTTTTCCTTAGCATCTTTCTCTGTGCTTCCCCAAATCAGCTAGAAAATGGCTTCGAGAAAAGCCAACCCCACCTTAACCATCTCTCCCTTGGGATCATTGGCCTGGTCTACAGCAGATACTGTTCACTGAGTGGATGATTTGCAACCATATCCATGGTTGCTCTGCCAAGGTGTTGCTTGCTGGGCTCACCTAACTCCAGGGTTTACTTTATCAGATAGAGAAGCAGGAAGCAGAGAATCACCGGCTACAGCAGGAACTTCAGGATGCCAGAGACCAGAATGAGCTGCTGGAGTTTCGCAACCTAGAACTGGAAGTAAGGAACTGCTGGTGTTAAGGACAGCACACTCATCCCTTGCACAGTGAATTATGCATTTCGGAGTTACACTCTTATTTAGACCCCAGAGGTAGTTCACAATAATAAAACTGTGACAATCAAGACCAAATACCTTAGAAACATTGCCTGTGCCATGTATCTGTCTGGTAATGAAAATTTGTAAAGAAGCTGCAGACTGTCCTCACTGGGACTGCTTTCCCAACAGCTGGGTGATAGATTTTAGGAAATGTCTACATTATTCTTGCCAAACTGGAGGTGCTCTTTTTGGGGATTTGTTGTTTTTAAATAAAACATCTCATACCACATCTTCATTCTAGTCTACAAAATCTGACTGAAGTTCTGGGTGATGACAAATTCCTGTTTGAACTTTCTATCCTTTGCCACTGATATTCTTCTTGAGATTATTCCGGATGGTAAAGTTAGCCATCAGGGTGCTCCAGTGGGGAGGTGTGACTGCCCCTGCAGCCTGTCTATCCTCTCTATAAAGAATGAGAGGATCACATGTGCAGAGGCTATTTGACATCATACGCCTTCATAGTAAGCTCACCCTGTGATACCTGAAGGGTGTAAATATTCATACTATTTAAATTGCATCTCTACTTCTACATTTCCCTGAACAAAAATCTTTAAGGATGGATGGTGGGGGCTGGTGAGATGGCTGAGTGAGTAAGAGCACTGACTGCTCTTCCGAAGGTCTTGAATTCAAATCCCAACAACCACATGGTGGCTCACAACCACCCGTAATGAAATCTGATGCCCTCTTCTGGTGCATCTGAAGACAGCTACAGTGTACTCATTTATGATAATAAATAAATATTAGAAATAAAAAAGGATGGATGGCACAGTCTATAAATTTTCTCCCATATTTTTAGTTGACTGCTTAATTCTCTAACACTCAATTTAGTCATGTA
The DNA here is from genome assembly GCA_019843815.1 of Montemys delectorum. Taxonomy (NCBI): domain Eukaryota; kingdom Metazoa; phylum Chordata; class Mammalia; order Rodentia; family Muridae; genus Montemys; species Montemys delectorum. The sequence continues at coordinate 25,360 of JADRCD010202909.1, read as the reverse complement.
TATCTTGAGTTTTTTGTTTGTTTGTTTGTTTTCTGTTTTTTTGGCCAAATGACACATTGATAAATGGCTGAAATAGTATAAAGAGACAATTGGCTTAGCATTTAATCAGTTGCTGCTTCTTTTTTCTACTTATGTATTCCAAGGAGAGAGAGAGGAGATCCCCTCCATTTAATCTACAAATTCACCCCTTCTCAGATGGTGTGAGTGCGCTGCAGATCTACTGTATGAAAGAAGGTGTCAAGGTAGGCAGACCTTGGATGTTTCATGTGCAGACATCAGGAAAGCAAGGGACTGGGAAAAGAAAGGCTGCTCATGGCCACTCTGTACGTCAATCCCTAGACAGCAGGACGGAAATAGCCATACAAAAATCTATCAGAAAATCAATAGGACATAAAATAAATGTTTAACAGATTTATAAAAGGTAATAGCAAAGAACAGAGATGGGTCATTTAGATCATAGGAACATAAAGAATGGTGTAGGATCAAAGCATGCATTCAAATACATGGTATTAATTACCTGGGGGAAATAATAAACGATGTGCTTCAAGAAACATAATTCAAGTAGGCCTGATAGAAAATGTCATGAGTCCCTTTATTGATGCTTCCCAGGTGCTATAGAGTTTTTGAGTGAGAAGAGACTTTTGAAATCCACCAGTTATTGCTGTTGCTTTTGGTGGATTTAATTATGGGAGGATTTTTGCCTTTTCGGGGAGGGTCTTAGGCTTCAGAACATGGAGTTTACTGGATCAAATGTGACTCTTAGTTAAGCACTTAATGGAACACAATTTAAATATTAAGGTTGAGATGACTTGGTTCTGTTCCCCTGAAAATAGTCGGCTATGTAGTCCCCATCAAAGGCAGGAGGACTCCCTCCTGAGGTACAGCTGGGTTGCTCCTGTTATTTCTAGTTGGTCACTTCACTTTCTGCACAGCTCTTCCTGCTTCCATTGAGTTGCTCAGTGTACCTTCTTTCAGTATTCTTCTCTCTGCCATCTCGGTGCCTACCCTAAATGCATCTCCTTGACTTTGCAGGATGTCAACATCCCTGATCTCATAAAGCAGCTTGATATCCTAGGTGACAATGGGGTAAGTCATGCCTCGATTAAATATGGTGGGGATATGAATTGGCCTGAGTAGAGTTACAAAATCCTTAACCATTGTGTCAGGTATAAGACAATAGCAAGAAAGACAGCGTATCTACCTAAGCAGGTACTTCTCCAGAGAGAATCCCACAAGCCCAAAGCAGACATAGCAATGACTTGAAGGTAACTGAGAAAGGAGATATGGTAAAGGGCTTTTCATAGAAAGAATTCAGGTTGGAATGCAGACCACATCTGCAGTGATTAAAGCTAATTACTGCCTGACTGCTGCTCACAGGCATTCTATGTAAAATTAATCAGTCAGGCGGTCGGGAAGACTACTAAACACTAGGGTTGTTGGCAGCCCCATAAAATGAAGCAGGGGACTATAAACCTTTTTCTTCTTAATAGCTCCCTCCAAGCAGGGCCAAGGCCTGTTAATTCAGGGGAAGCACCATTCACAGTAGCATAAGGTGAATGGCTCACCTAGTACATTGAAGAATATGTACCATTTTCCCCTAGAAAATTAGAACCATTGAAACCGTGTCAGAACGGCTGTGGGGAGAAAGCTCCTTCTTTGTTCTGGGTTTTCTTAGAGTGACTTCTAGTGAACTGTGTGCACGCTCACACAAAGCACTCAACTTTGCATGAACTCTTTATGAGGAATGGTTAGGAATAGGGATGTGCAGAGGCTATTTGCACTCGTGCTCTATCCATGGCATGCATGTTTCCCATAGTGTAAATATCATGAGCACTTTCACCTTATCTTCTGTCTCTTGTTTTTCACAGAACCTAAGGAATGAAGAACAGGTGGCCATAATTCAGGCCAGCACTGTGCTGTCCCTGGCAGAGAAGGTAATGAACGAAGTTCGAGTTTCTAGTCATCCAATGTTTCTAAACTTGGTGTCTGAGGGCAGGAGAGTGCAGCACCTACCTACCCCTGTGCACCCAGCCTTACTTTATTCAATATGTAATAAATGTGATTCAACCCAGGATCATGAGAACAGACAGAAGTCTATAAATCACTTTGTGATGGATAGATACTTTTTACTTTAAAGACATCTGTAAATTGTAACATTCATCACCTTGGAAAATCTTCTCAGTTACATTATTCAAGCAATCCTAAGTGAACTGGGAAGCCAGCAAGAAGGTTTTTGCTGTGAATGGGTGAAACTAGAGTTGCTCTAGACACAAGCTGTTCCTTTAGTTTTGTGCATACACCATAAAATCTGTGGCTTGATCCTGTATGGTGGCAGCCTCAGTCTGAAAGTTCAATGATATTGGTGTACTGCTGACCCCTTGTGTCTACACCTGGTAAATGAGAGGTGGCGAGAACCAACACAGGGAAGGCAGATGCCTGGTTGTTGCCAAATGAACCCAGAGCCAGATGTGATGGTACAAATCTGTATTCACAGAACTTGGGAAGGAGATAGGCAAGTTCAAGACCAGCCTCGTTCACATAGCGAGACTCTTTCTCAAGAAAAATTAATTCAAAAGAGAATCTGCACATAGAAGAGAGTCATATGCACACACTTGAATAAGATGAAACGTTTTTGCTTATATCTATCGAGCATATTTATATTCTAAAGGGCATAACAATCATCTTAAAAGTAACGTGAAACTCTGGGCAATACTCAGCTCCTTCAAATCTGAAATCAGATTCTACAGGTCAAATAGCATTGTTCTAATTCTCAAAATAATCACATAAAGACAAAGCAGGGGGGAGTGCTGTGGAATTAAAAATACAAAATGTTGACATGATCCATTTATTGATGTCCATTCAAGCAAACCACATTTGTGTGTCCTAGCTAAAGGCATTTTGCTCATCATTTGGAAATTTTTAACATGGACTAGGTATCACAAATGATAAAAGAAACTAATGTCGGATCTGCCAGATGTGAAGATGGTTGTTTTGTTTTCAGATTTAGAAAGGCCTTACTCTTCTGTCTGAAATACATGTTGAAGTATTTGCATTTGTACTGAAAGAAAAGTGAGAAGTTTCTATTTTAGGACCTGTTTCCCTCAGAATTTAATTAAAAACTTGATCACGTTCTCTTTCCTCTCCCTAGCAGTTTAATAGCATCATATTTTCGCTACAGAAGATCCAGAATTCAAAAATTACCAAAAGTCCTTGGGCTTGAAACCTTACCTACAGATTCCTTCAGAATCCCTCCCCTCCAACCTCCCTCTTTCTAATTGTCTCTCTTCCTTCTTTTTTCCTATCTCTGTTCTTCTCTCTCATTCTCCCTCCCTCTCTCCCTTCTCTCTATCCTGCCCCATCTGCCTCCTTGTTTATCTCCCTCTCTGCCTCTCTTCTCTTTCCTTTCTTTCCTCTCCACTCTGTCTGTCTCTCTCTCTCCACACTTTCTCAGTGTGGACACTTGCAAGTGGATGTAGATGTGCATGCATGTATTTGTGTATGTATGTGTGTGTTGGTACATATCTGTGCATTCCTGTGCATGTGTATGTATGAGCATGCATGGCATGCATGTGTGTGCACATGAGTGTAAGTGCCTGTGTGTATGTGCATGCACGTGTTCCTGTGTGTTTATGTGTGTGTGTGTGCGTGCACGTGTACTCACACATGCAAGCATGCCCTGCTCTTCCTCACTCTTCACTTAGTCCTTTGCTCAGATTTTCCCTTTCCACCTCTGTATCATTATCATGACTACTGTCCTTCCTCTGATGTAGGAAAGCCTTCCTAGTTCATCAGGGCCGGATAAACTTTTGATGTTTCTATAGTGACCATGTTCCTGCTCCCTGGGTTTTGATGATTGTATTTAAATTGTCAAACTTTGGAGTCTCAACCGACCCACCTATCTTACTGTTTTATTACTGTGATGAAACATCATGACCAAGACAACTTACAAAAGAAAACATTTAATTGGGAGCTTGCTTACTGTTTTGGAGGGCTAGTTCATGATCATCATGGTGAGGAGTGTGACCTCCAACAAAGTCATACCTTCTAATCCTTCCAAACAGTTCCATTAACTGGGACCAAACATTCAGACCTATGAGCCTGTGGGGCTCACTCTCATTCAAACCTCCACACCTCATTCACCCAGGAGGAGAATATGGTCTTCGTTCCTCTTCCCTTTATTTACCCTATTTCAACCCAAGCAGCTAGAGATGAGAGGATCAGGAAATGCTTCCTGAAAAAAATAAATGAATGAACCCATTCACACCCTAAGAAACAGCACAGTTTGTATCAGCCATTCTGGGGTTTATTTAACAACCCTGGTCAGAGAGTCTAACACAGTTGAAGGCATGAGAGTTACAGTTCTTTAATGTGATGTAGAATTGCTGCTTTGAGACTTCAAAGAGAGCTTGGGCTGATTCCATGAAAGGTGTGACATAGAGATGTAAAGGAAAGAGAACTAGCCTTCTGTGCCTCATTAGGTCCATGAGTATCACCCTGGTCCCCAAGTGAGTGTAGCACAAGGTCTGCTAAAGCACAGTGTACACTTACATAGTGCTTCTTTTGAACCGGACTCTTCTAACTACTGAATCTAGGTATCATGATCATATTTCCCTCAAAGAATCAGAAGCACGGAAAAGGTGGGTGTTCTGCCCAAGATGATAATTGTATTAGTTAGAACCCAGAGTCCATCTCCATATGCTTGTCTAGTTCAAGAAATCCTTAAACAAGCTGTGAAGAGCACCCAGGAGCTGTAACATTGGGTCTTTAATGATCTAATACATGCCTTTCCTTGTGTCTTTCTTGCATGACAATATTCAGCTGAGCAAGTAACGGGTAATAGCTCTATGTTAACATTGTGATAGAAAGCAAGGGACTGGATGAATAAGGCCCATGCTTGCCCTAGGAACTCATGATTGTAATCAATTTTTGTACAGACCTTTGCAAAATCAAATTAGAGTCACTTCCCCCATAGGGACTCTTGTTTGGTTCTATTCCCAAGTTATTCTAAATGTCATTTTTGATCTTAAGACTACAAATCTAGACAACAGTTGGGAGTATGATTTTAACCAAAGTATATACCTAGACAAAATTCTAAGAGTGGAGTCATATGTGACTTTATACAAAAATCAATAGCTTTTTAAGTGAGAAAGCATAGTGGGTCCATATCTGCGTCACACACTGCATATACCATCATAGTTTCTCGCATCCAGTTTACAGGTGGCTTATTTTCCTTTTACAAATGGTAGTTTGCCTTAGCCACACAAATAGGAGCAGGAGCCAACATGCAGATCTGCAGTTCACAATGGCATCATTGAGGTTTGCAGCATCTGAAACAGAACGCATGATTTGACAGAAGCTATTTCTCAAAGATAAAGGGGCAGCAAAAAGAGTGGTCAGGAAAAGCAGTACTGTGTACAAAACCATAGCTGTTGACTGAAATGTCCTTAAAGAAGTGTATAGCCATGTGTATAGTCAGGAAATAGAGAGGTTCACAGCTCCTCTGTCAAACTGTGCCTTTTGTTTTTCTCCAGGATCTCAGTGGCTGAGGGTGGCTGGTCATGGTATCTCTCCAAAGGCTTTAGATTATTGAGTTACTTGAGCTTGATGTACCATGTCCTATACCCATACTGAAGAGAAATAAAATACGACATTTTAGTTCATAGAATGCACTGTCACCTTACATTCTTGTCTTTCAAAAAATGCATTATTATTATCAAAACAACTTGATATATAAAAATTTGTAATTCAAGGAACATTGGGTTATCTTTCAAAGCAACAGAGCGAAGGAAGGGTAAATTTGAACAAGAGCCAAGGAGGCTCCCACTTGTACTCTCACATAGCTATGCCCAATCACAAATCCGTAAGGTCTAAGCTGGCATTCACCTTGCTGAACACCCATTCAGATCATTGGTTCTATTTAGCCATCTGTAGGGTATTTGCATACAATAGGACCCAAGGGCCATGAGCTTAGTAACACCACATCAAAAGGTTACCTTCTGAGTAGTCGGAAATACAATCTCTTTGTGAGGTTTGTATAAAAGGCCTTCACTTACCACATTACAGGAATCATTTTCATAGGTCCAAATTTTACTCTCACTAGGAATACTCCCTCAGATCCTCTAACCTTGAGCTACTGAACTTTGTATTCCTTGGAATGCCATTCCAGTTTCCCCCAAAACATCCCTCATTCTTCCATTAGACTTCAGTTCCCAAAAATATCTCCCCATGGGTACCAAAGCTTTGCTAATCATATTCATCACTGAAGCCCTGGGAGGTGACATGCAGTAGAGATATCAGAGTTTATTTGCTGAATTAATGATGTACAGAAGATGGTGGAATTTTGTCTAAACTCCTGGAAATAAAAGTACATTAAGTTTTTACCTAAAGTTTCAATCAGCATCCAGAGTCATAAAGGAAAAGGACATGCATTCCAGGGAACAGCTCACAGAATCGATACCACATTGAACAATCACACCAAACATTTCTATCTTCTTAATCCTTTAGTGGATCCAACAAATTGAAGGAGCGGAGGCTGCCCTGCATCAGAAAATGTTGGAATTGGAAAGTGACATGGTAAGCTTAACGAAAAAACATAGTATAATCATAGGAAATGAACATTGCCTCTATGTTTTATCTGGAACACATCGGAGTTTGTAACTGCCTTATTGATTTGTGTACAGACTGTGGGACATACTTCTCATTAGTAGCTGATAACCTCCTGCTCTAGTCTCCCCCAAAGTATACTGTACATTGACAGTATTTATAAAAACTAATGTTAAAAGAAATTAAATTGGATATTTTCTCTCAGGCTGAATAATTTTTGCTGCTGTGAATAATTACCAGGTAAAAATTATAGACTTGATGGTTATAACTTTGCTTTTAAGAAGCCATTAGCTATCTTATATCCATTAAGAGAGCTACTGTCAAAAAAGCAGAAACCGACAGTTGTTAGTAAAGATGTAGAGAAACAAGAACCCAGGGCCTTGCTGTGGTATGAAATAGTACAGATATGGGAAATGGCATGGAGGTTGCTTTAAAATTCAATAGAATTATATAATCCAGCATTATCAAAAAAAAAGCTGAAATTGGAGTGTGGTAGGTCACTGTACACACACTTACATTGTGATATTATTCACAATAGCTAAAAGGTCAATGTAATCAATGTATCTACTAATAATTGAATGGATGAGCGATGTATGGAATGGGTATGTGTTATTTAGTCTAAGATAGTTGTTGCACGCAGCATCCCTTCTGCCTGGTGCTCTCTCTTTACTTTCTTCCCTAACACCTCTCACTCTAATGTAGCCATTATTGGCAAACAGGCATCCATAATGTCGGTGAAAGGCACGGTGCAGATGAACAGTGGTGACATTAGGTAAAATGAGTGGTCACAGACTGGCAGGTGCCATTATTCCATGGATGTGATGTATAGAGTCATAAAACTCATAGGAAATGAAGGCACACTATGGTTGTTATGGGTGGAGAGGAAGAAAAATGGAGTTGTTAAAAGGGATAAGTTTCTCTTTTGCAAAACTAAAAACTTCTGGGCATGAATTTCATAACAGTATGAATGTATTAATCACAGTATAAATAGGTACTTTAATGATTAATTTTATTTCATATGCATTTTAACACAAGTTAAAATAACATGACCAAATGTGGGAGTTAATAAGTTGTTAACCTGCATCCTCATGTATAATCTTATAACAAGATACCATTTAAATGATCTTTGCTAAAACAAATGTAGTAGGTCCGTATCAAGTCATGAAATTCTATGATAACAATAATTTGTATTTTATAGAATTTAACAGTTTTAAAAATCATAATATCATGTACAGAATTCATGTTTTACCAAGAAATTAAGCGCTATACTGAAACATGAAAAGATTTGTTTGGGTTCACAATGGCCACTGGGATCTCCTGCAATACACAACTACGGATGCAACATTCAGCGTTTATGGAGCTTTCAGAGCACTGGTGCCCACCCAGTGCTAGTCGGGAAAGCCCATGCTGGCATTATTAGCATTACATACTCTCAGAAGTGAGCCCAGCTGGGCTTTCAAACATCCAGTCATCTGGAAAGAGTTCTTTACTGCTCACTTAAGTACCCAAAGAAATGACTGACTCACACATGGAAATACGTATACCCCAAAACAAAGTTTTCACTAGGAATTACAAGATGGCCGTGCACTGAGAGATGTACAAGGATCGATGACATGAAGAAACTTAAGATTTTTATCTCCTGGCTCACATTAGCTTTGCAACAGGGACCAATAAATACTCATCCAATGTCAGTGTGGGCAGAGTCACCCTAGCTTTTTAAAATACCCCTTCCTCCTTATATCAATTAATTTGAAACAGTTACGTTTGTTTATCATATAATATCCCTGTGTTAAAGTTCATAAAATTCTTAGAAAAAACAATACATAGCTGTCCTCTGTGTCCTCACAAAACTGGTTCCAGGATCTCCTGGAAACCCCAAAGTCTAGAGATGCCCAAGTTCTTTTTATAAAATGCCACAACTTTGCATGTAATCTGTACACACCCTCTTATGTATTTTTAACTTATCCCTAGATTATTATTCTGGACTAGTCACATTTATAATGTAAATTATTTATAAATACCTATTATGCTCCATGTTCATAAGGGATGCTGAAAGCAATTTCATATTCAACGGATGTTTTTCTCAAATATCTTCCTTCCAAAGATAGCTGAGTCTCTAGGTGTCAAACCAGGAGAAATGGAAAGCCATGTGTACTCACACAGAGCTATTATTTAACAGCCTCTGTGTCAAAATCTTAGTTACCCCCTCTCAGACTGGCTTAAAAGTCATTAAGAGCTTTCCACGTGGTTATGCCTTTTTATCTTTCTTGCTATTGATTTTCACATTCCCTGACTGAGGCTGTGAAAGCTGAACTAATTTCTTAGCAGAAGAGAACTACAGTTCTACAAATGTAGTAATATGTCCTGTGTACTAGGGAAGACATTCATCTGTGTACCTTCCATGTGTCATTTCCAAGTTAACTGGGCTTCCTGTCACAGTTTGTCAATGTGACCCTTTATTATAGGAACAGTTCTGCAAAATCAAAGGCTACCTGGAGGAAGAACTAGACTACAGAAAACAGGCTCTCGACCAGGCATATATGGTAAGTACCAGAAGGAGCCAACTCACCCCGTGTTCATTACTCTGTACAACAGAGCTAAGATGTCTGGTCTAATTTGTTATTCCGTGTAGTTGAATACTCACAGCATGAATATACACAGCAGTTACTAATTGCTTCTTCAGTTTTGAAACAGAACCCCAATATAATATTCTTATGTTTTATACATAATTCTAATTCATTCTGAAATTAAATGTATACCATTAGGTAATTAATATTTAAATGTAGGACATACTGAACGCCAGTGTAGATCCAACAGGGACTTTATTAAATCGAGTATTATCATTTGGGACTCAAATGTACTAATAGAATAATAATGGATTTAATACATGTTATGCATATTTTAATTCATTTAATTCTTAAAATAACCACAGAATTCACAAGTAATCTTATTATTCTTTTTACATATGAGGAAAACAGAATTATAGAGGAAAACCATTGCCGGAGCGTAGCTCTTAGTCCAGGAACTGGGCCTGATCTGAGCCCATAACTGCAGCCACAGCAAGTGAGGCCATGGTACTAAGTGGACGGTGCCTCTTTTTCTCTTAGAGTAGCTCATGGCTTATTTCTCCTCTCCTACAAAAATGCATACTGCAAAATTCCTGACATTGGACTACAGCTCTTCTTCTCTACTTTACCCCATCCCCTCATTGGGTCACAAGAATGAACCAGAAGACGAAGGACAAACTAGTAGGATAGGTCCAAAATTGCTCTCAGAGGTTTTCATAATGCTTTTGTAGCTCTGGGGAAAAAAGTGAACCCCTGAATCCCTGTTTGTATTAAAGATGGTTTAGACTACACTCTCCAGATGAGAAAGAGATTCTTGTATTGTTCAATGGGGAAACAAGAGAATGAGAGGTGATCAGAGGCTCAAAAATAAAACACAAATTTCTCTCACGCACTTCTTACCCTTTTAAAAACCCTTGTCTCTCCTGCCTATAGAAAGCAAAATTAAGCTCCAGAAAGAAACTATTGAGACCTCATGCAGAAAGCCATATTTAGTTTTTAAAAGATGGAATATATTTGTTCCAGGAACATAGAAAAGCAACCCATCAGGACTTTTCAAGTCACTTCTGCCAGATTTACAGGGAATAAGACTATACATTTGGCAACTGTATTTGAGATAAGTAGCATACCCACACATACACACTAACACACACACACACACACACACATATACTCTCACACTCACACACATACACACATACACTCTCACACACACACACACATACACTCTCACACACACACACACTCACATACACACATACACTCTCACACACACATACACTCTCACACTCACACAAGGAGGAGCAGAAGGAGGAGGAGGAAGGTTATACATAGTAGATAATTTATCAATGATACAGGACTAAGAAAGACATTCGACCTCCCCTAAACCTCAGTGTAGCTAGTGAAGAGAAGGGGACCAGGTGCTCGGAAAGTGGTTCAGACGCTCAAGTGCTTGTCATTTGAGTGTGAAGACCTGATTCCCAGCACTGATGTAAAAGCCAGATGTGGTGATGTACACTACAATCCCATTGCTAGGGAAGCCAACATAGGAATATCCCCATGGCTGGCTGGCCAGACAGGTTAGCTGACTTAGTGAGCTGCAGTGTTATTAAGAGAACCCCTCGCCTCAAAGACTATGGTGAAAATTACTGAAGAAGGCATAGATGCCAACCCTTGGCCTACACACACACACACACACACACACACACACACACACACACACACCAACCAGGGCAACTCTAAAATTCTAGGCTATTTTTGAATCATAGTTCCCTTTTTTCTTTCTTTCTTTTCTTTCTTTCTTTCTTTTTTTTTAAGAATAGGTATGAAAACCATAGGACATTTTCAAGTACAGAGAACTGTATGAATGAGATGGAGTTTTATGTTTGAAATGTATCTCCAACTTCAAGTAATGTTTTCCTACTTACACTTATTTATAACGCATTGACCACTGTGGAATTAACCACTGCTTAAGCAGGGCTGTCAAGGAGGAAGGAGAATAAACTCATCCCCAGCTACATAATGGTATCTCTTCCACTTTGTCTTTTGACTCCAGTGTATTTTTATGTTAATTTATCATGTTTAATAGGTGAGAGTTTTGTGTTTTGCCTTAGAAAAAAAATGGTAAAATTTGCATTGTACAATACCCGAGAGATGATGATAGAATTTTCTTTGCTCATATTTCTACTACAGAGTTCTGAAATGCATTGTCAGTGACATACCACACAGGAATATCACCTAAGTTATCCTTCTCTGTTGCACAGAAATATGAGAACCTATGATTGCTGAATGCCTTTAATTAATAAAACTATACAAATGTAAAATGGACCTTAGCACACTGGTATATACTTACATGTAAAACGTGGAAGCAAATAAAAATAAAATTTAATACTTTAAAAAAAAAAAAGAAAAGTGAAGGAGGTATGGAGGTGTAGTCGTTATAACAGAGGACCTCCTAAAACAAAAACATGAACAGGATCCGTAGAAAGGAAATGAATTTGCTTCCAGAGTAGACTGTGCATTGTGTGAATGGCAGTTGTGGCATCTCGTAACGAGCGAGGCAGGCAGGAGGCACTCAGAAACTCTGAGATCCCCTAAGACCGAGGCGCCCAGTCGCTGTCTCACCCATCCACACACACTCTCCCCACACCACACCTAAATGCTCAGTCCCAAAGTTAGACTTTTCTGATTCTGTTTGCCAGAGAATCCAGGAACTAGAAGCTACTTTGTACAATGCTCTGCAGCAAGAAACTGTGATCAAGTTCGGTGAACTGTTAAGTGATAAGCAGCAGGAGGAGCTGAGGACAGCAGTAGAGAAGTTAAGGCGGCAAATGCTGAGGAAGAGCCGGGAGTACGACTGTCAGATCCTCCAGGAGAGGATGGAGCTCCTACAGCAAGCCCACCAGGTGAGGACCAAGCCCCGCATCTGCCCGTAGGTCGGTCCTGAGCACGCGTGACAGAGCAACGCGTGTTCGATATGAGAATGGAACAGAGGACAAGTGAAACAAATAACTGGTTCCCACCGTCACTCAATATAGGACGGCAGGTCGGTAAATAAACTTGGTCTTGAGGAAAATGGCATTTCAGAGGTGCTGCGCGGGGCTCTGATTTCTAGAATGACTTTGTTACAGGCTCTAAATCTATTGGAGCCCGTTTACTCACCTGTGTAAGGAAAAAGGGCACTGGCTCTGCTTCATTTATTCCTGCTGATAACTGAGCTCCAGGCAATCATCTGGAAAGAGTGAAAGAGAGCAGAGCCTGTCTCTTCATTCTCAAAACAAACAGCAATAACAAAAAAGCCCGGAGGCTATTTCATGCTGCCTGGCATTTGCACAGTCGGGATCTGAAGGCTGTACTTGTGGCTAGAGAGGTGCTCAGAGGTTAATTGCGCTGGCTGTTTCTCCATAGGACTCAGGTCCTATTTCTTGCACTTCCGTGATGGCACATAATCTATAACTCCAGTTCCAAGGGATCTCTGACTTCCTCAGAAGCCAGGCATGCACATGACATATAGACATACATTCTGGCAAAGCGCCCATACATGACATATGTGTGTGGCATATATACATGTAAAAATAGATTGTTAAGAATGTGAAGGCTGTACATCATCTCACTTATCTTCCTGGGAGCTCTAAGACGTAAGTGTTCTTATTATCCCAGTATGGAAGACAAAGTATTCAAATGATTTATTCAAAATAGTAAAGGGCAGAGCAAAATTACAGTCCAGGTATGCCAGCCCCTAAGACCTAGGTGCTACGCAAAGCACAATGCTGTCATATGTAGCTTAAGGCTTTTGTGAGTCGTGTGATCCATCTAGACTGGAAAGCCCAAAAATAGGCACCTGTTAGCAACTTGCTTCCAAAAACTTTTTGCAATTCATCATTTGTGTTAGAACTTGACCAGTGATCAGCAGTAGGGAGGGTCCTGTCCACGGAGCAAATTCGAAAGAATTCCAGAATCTATATTGCCAGGTTGAACTATTTGGTCTTCAGAGCTGGAACAATCAATGGAATAGACGGGCAGTATGAAGCATGCTTGAAAGTTCAAGGAGTAGAACAGGAATTGTGATTCTTTTATGATACGAGTAAGAGCAAAGCACAGAAGTCTAGAGAGAGCCCAGGAGCACTGTGGTTTTCAATCCAGCAGAGCACTGAAGTCATTTGTACAAAGAAATGATAGACCTCTGCATACTCTCTCAAAGGCCTCCAGAATAACAAAGATTTGCAGTTTGACCAGTGAAAGTTGTTGAAGCTTTTGACAATATGTTATTTCGTGAGTTTGTTTGTTTGTTTGTTTGTTTTTCACTGCTACTGGGGGATAAAAATGTCTTCTACACAAAGCTCTTACATGGCAAAAGCATGTCATTGTTTTTTTTTTAACAAGTTGAGAGCGTTGTCTTGTAAGTACAGATGTGTTTGTTTTAATGTGGACTAACAGTTAATCCAAATTTGCTTAGGATAAAAGCTCTGGCATTGAATCTCTTTTTAACTCTTTACCTCTGACACCTCTCTTCAGAAAGAATTCCTTTTTAAAGAGACTCAGGCTGAGCTGAGAGGGTCCCCTGATATTTCCCTCTTTCTAACAAGTGTTCATTAAGTGTATCTTTGCCAATTATTTCTTACTTTCCTCTTCCCTTTTAATTAGTGGCTTAATAGCCATTATTCTAGAAGGCATTGACTGGGCTATACCAAAGACAGCGATGATATAATTGTGATGTGTAAATTTTAGAGGCCATTGCTAAACATTCATTAGACATTTGTGCTTGGATGTCCTAAAATGAAAACAATGTGGATTCTTGTCCTTAGCCCATCTCACTCCATCTACTTGGGTCAGTGGAATGATCTTATTGTAGAATGATCTTACCTAAAATCACTCAGGCTCCAACACTTATGCCTTCTCAGTTCTCTCTCTCTCTCTCTCTCTCTCTCTCTCTCTCTCTCTCTCTCTCTCTCTCCTCTCTCTTTCCATGAATTTAAGTGGCACTCCATTCAACTGATGCTGGCCCCCAAGTGCTTTTCAGCTGGTCTATTTTTCTGACACCATTACAAGCATTTGTAAGATCTTTCCTTATGCCAATGGCTTCATAGTGTCCCTTGTGCTAACCTAACTGCCATGTCATCTACACATGTATTAATCATTTCAATATATTTCCTAGTGGTAGATTGCATTTGCTAGATATCTACTTAATTCACCATGGACACTGCCAGGTAACTAGCATAAAGGAAAATATTCTGAAACTCATTAGATGGCACTAACAAAGGCACTTGGGTCCCGAGAGGCCACAGAAATCACATCCTAGGTACGTCGCACTCTCCTCCATAAGTCAGTCCTTGTTTTAATCACCTTTCCTCAAAGTAAGTTCTTGCTCAAGAACATCCATAGTCTCCCTTTCCAAATAGACATTGTGTAGGTTTCTTAAGATCTTTCCTTATCTGGTTATCCCTCCCTTAAGATAGGACTTGAGACTACCTCATGAATTCTTTCAAGTGCAAAGCCTACTGCCACTTGCTTTTGGTTTCCTATTTCCAAGCTTTGTTTGCTTAATTTTCTTCCAAAAGTGGCATTTGAACATGCTCATTTTTTTCCCAGCCCTTTTTCAAGGTCTACCTCTTGTAGAAGCTTCTGCCAGATAAGCAAATTGAATAGAACACTCTAAAAAATACATTTAAAACCTTATTCTATAATCATTAAAAGCATGTATCATAGGCCAGCTGTAGATGCCGCAGTTGCTGGAGACATCTGATCTGTCATACAGCTGGAAAAGGACAAAGCCGTAGCACAAAGGAACCATGGCATGGACCATCTCTAAGGGGCCACTGAGTACTGTGAAGAAGCTTAGATAATGTGCACTGATGTCCATGTAAATCAGAGAGAAAGATTAACCATGTAAGATCAGCTAGTCAGGTAGCTCTGAGGATACATGATAACCAAGGTACCAGCCATAGAACGATCTTAGAAAGATGTCTCAGAAAAGAGAGCAAGCACTAAGCCCCCAGTGTACATTTAGTAGCTGCAGAAGATGTCAGCATGACTGCAGGCACAGAGTCAGGCTAAGAGGTAAGACTGGAGCCAAAAAGAGTCAAGATCAGCATGGGGCCTTGTAAGAATCCAAGCCTTCGTTTTAATACAACTCCTCTAACTTTTCCTTTCTTTATCTCTTAGACTCTGGACTACTGTGGTCTTTCTAACCTTTTCCTCACCCTTATGCCACTGGGAATGGAACTAGGGATCCTGTGCTATGCCACACCTAGCCTGATCGTTTCACATTGCAAGTTCCTATTAGCTATATTGGTTGGTGGTAGGAAGGACAGATATGGACATGGTGTAGGGTGGACCAAATAAGAGGCAGGAAGAAATAATATTCTCTCATCAGCCCCAATAAGGGATGATGTTAAGCTCATGTACCATGATCATGATAGTGAGAGAGGGATGGGGGGGGGTAGGGAGATGGGTGAGGAATGGAGAGAGGGGGAGAAGAGAGAACTGAGACTCTGGGAGTTGGTTGAATGACAAGTATCTGGGAAAGAGGCAAAAACTTAGAACGTGTGATGAAAAACCATGTATTCCTCTACCATCTGATGAGTTGATTTTATGTATAGACTCACAGCCCTAGGAATTAAAGATGGGTGAAAACATCTTACATCTTTGACATGTCTCACCTCTGCTACTTTAATTTTCTTATTCTCAGTCTTACATTCGATCTGGTTGAAAAACATCCGTTTTTGAGACCAGGAATAAGTTGATGCCCTAGCTGTATTCTCCAGTACGCGTGGCACGGTCGTAGACATGCCAGAAAGTAGTTAGCAAGCACAGAGTTGACGGCTGAACAAGCAGTTCAGTAATCTCGTGGATGCAGAGTTCCCTGAATCAATTATTTATGTGTGTATACAGATACAGGCCAAGGAATTGTGTGCATATTCACAAGGCCAAGGAATTGTGGCACATTTATTGTTTTGTTGTATAGCATTTGAGCCCGTGCAATAGTCTGAAGTACACACAAGTGTACACATCACATGTATAGGTGCCACTGTTATTCTCGGCTCATCATCATTCATTGACACTGACATCTCAAGATGAAAACAAGAGCACATACCTCACCTCCTTTCTTTAACAGTAGGGCTTGTCAATCGGGATCTACTAAAACTGATCATCAGAGCATTCATAAGTCTTTGGAGTGGAAGGATGCCTCCTGCAGTGTGGGATACTGAGCAGCTCTTCTGACTTAGACCCAGCAAATGCCATTGGCACACACCCTCAATTATCACAATAAGAAATATTTACACAATTAAGTTCTGGTGAAAGGTACACAGATTTGCTACTATATTAAAATATGAAGTGATTATACATTAGAAAGTAAGCATACCAACTCATTTGAAAAATTCTAAGATATTACCAAATGCTCCCCCCACCTCCAGCAGGGGATGAAAATTACCTCCAGTAGAGATCTACATTTTTAGAGAGGAGACTTGATTTCCAAGTTGAAATATTTTCTTCTATCTTCTCTCTCTCTCTCTCTCTCTCTCTCTCTCTCTCTCTCTCTCTCTCTGTTCCCACATTGCCTTATGAAACCTTCTGTGTATGTTATTATCCTAGTAGACTTCTACGTGAAGGGCCAGTCCCCTGTTTTAGTTCCTGCAATCTGTAGTCATTAAACAATAACATTACTATGCATCCCAAGGCATATGGGGACCAAAAGCCTGAAGGTTGCCAAAAGGAATTGTGAAGACTTATATTACCTCCCAAACAGTGTCTATGTAATTCCCTTATCTAAGTTTTGTTGTTCCAGTGTGTGGGATGTGGTAACATGGGCTTTTATGCATTCTTGATTGCTGTGCTATTTCATTACTTATCACCCCCAGCTTATCAGCTTACTTCTGAGAAGTTGGGCTAAAGCCTACTCTCTCCAGGCATTTGTAAATCCTGTTCTATGAAGAAATTCCAACTCCAAGGAAGGCTGAGGTAGGGGAGACAAAAAAGACCAACAAAAATCATGTGGTCGTCTGCTATTGAACAGTCAGCTTTAGCCATTTTTACTGTACAAATAAGTAACAGAATATCAATCAATCCAAAGGATTGGCAAGGGTAGTCACATCATGCTCGCTAGTTCTGGGACAATACTGCTCTCTTTACAAGGATGTGGCATTCCACATCTCTTATAAATTCAAAATCCCCCGGGGCCAAAAGCTATCTGACCAAGTCCAGTGGCGGTGTGGTGGAATACACATCTCTTACCTGGGGCTAGGCCTCGGCATGGAGTAAGAGAGGGGTGGGCTGTTAGTAGTCTGTTACTGTGACAGATTCCCAAGAAAACCAATTAAATCAAAGATAAGCTCACTCATGCTCATGCTTGCGGAAGTTCTTGTCCGTGGTCACAGCTGGCTCCTTGTTTTGGGACAGAAGGGAGCAAGGCAGTTCATCATGCACCGGTGCTTCATCATGGAAGTAGCATAAGTTGGAACAAAGTAGCTTACGCTGTGGCAGGGAGTGTAAAGGAAAGAAACTGGCCAAGGTCCCAATACCCTAAGGGAATGCCCCATGTCCTGACTGCCTTCCACAAAACCCTACCTTGTAAAGAGTCTCCAGCTCCCATCAGCCACACAGGCTGATAACCAAGCCTGTAGCATGGGTTCCTTGGGAAGTCTCGTAAGATCTAAACCCAAACAGTCAGAAAATACTCTCTTCTAAAGTATTATCCGTGACATTAATCTCCCGCCACACATCTGGATCAGCTTTGGAACATGCAGAAGCCCTGTAGATGAGGTAAAGTATATCTATGTTATTTCCCTTCGCTGGGACCTAATACAAATGCTTTCATAGAAAGTGGAGTGTGTTGTTTGCTGGACAATTTTCTCTACAGTTTAACATCTAGGTTTTTTTTTCTCCATTTTATTCAGAGAATCCGTGATCTAGAAGATAAAACAGACATCCAAAAGCGGCAGATAAAGGACCTAGAAGAAAAGGTATCCATATCAATTCATATCAATAACTCCTTTGTTTAATTGTCCCGTGGTGCTGATCTTGCCTCTGTACTTTTCATTTCTTCTTGGTTACTGTGTCTGTAACAGGCGGCCATAGGTACACAGAGAGCAGTGCCCACATTTAGCTGAACACCAGGATTTGGGGCAAGGTTGTCCCATCAACAGCCTTGGGATTTTTGTTATGTGTGATTTTGATTCCCTTCTCAACCTTCACCTTAATTTCTAATACTTTTTAAAGCTTACTCTAATTTGCTTTTTCTTTCAAAGATATTTTAGTACCTTAAAAAAAAAAGCATTTCCCATTTTTTGTAAAAATCCCTTTCATCCCCGGGCTTCAGCAATTAGTTAAGAAACCTAGACTGATCGCAATAAGTGTGCCTGCCATTTTTCTCAGTAGTTTGAAAGAGAAATTTCTTCCAAGAGAGTCTATGCTTGGGTGAAATAAATAATGGTGCTCTAAACTGGGCACTTGGGAAAGATTGCATGTTGATGGAAGAGACATGGCTCTGTTGTGCACAAAGACTTGCCTTGCCTGACAGGCCAGGAGCATTGTTCTGAGAATGCAGAAAGAGCGAGCGAAGAGGGTCTTTTCCAAGTTCCTGCCTCCCTGGCTGGAAGCAACTACCCAAACCCCCGGAATTGAAATAGGTTGTTGGGCAGCAACTTCCATGAGATTCAAGAAAACAACAGCAAACAGTCTGCCGTTCCTGAGACTGTGAGAACTGTGTTCCTCCCAAAATGCATGAGGGATGGTTCATATATGTGCAGTCAGAGAGGTCAGTGAGGTCTGGAAGCCATGCAGAATAATTCTATTAGGGTTGCCACTTCATCTCCTATCTAAATAGATACTGTGGAAATTTGGGGAGAAGAGGAATTAAGACGATATCTGCTTAATTTAATGAGTCAGAATTTCATGAGAATGTTGCACGGTCATTTTGTTCTATAATATTTATAGACCTGAACTTCCTAGACGTGATAGTGACATCATGCAGCAATTGATGCTGAATATTGTCTTAAGGTAGTGAACTGAGCTACCTAAATGACAAGCCAGGGGACTCTTGAGAGGAGGAAGAATGGGAGATGAGGTTCACAGTAGGTATTCCACTCCCTTGGCCTCACTCGTTTGGCCTCACTCCCTTTTGCCCTCCAGCCTAAACTGAAACAGCTAAGAGTCCTTTGTGTCAGCACACTCCTCCTTTTTCCCCTTGGAATAATTGAAAGCCTATGCAGATGGCACACAGTGTCCCTCCCAGGAGAGAGCGGCTCCTTTCCATGTGTACAGTTGGTGAGAATCAGAAGTTGTCAGTGAACCAAGCAAAGCATCCTCAACTGAGCACAGCAGCGTACTTCTCTGTTGTTATTTCCATTGCTTCACATGATGATTCCATGAGGGAGACACAGCAGATGTTATGGCTCCTTTTATGTATGTATTAAGCAATGCGTCAAAGGAAGGAAACATCTTGCCCAAGATTATATAAGCAGTCTAGGGGAAATCAAGATGGGAGGCCGATGTGGCCAACTCTAGGTCCTGCTGCACTGCAGGAGCTAAGAATGTTGTACAGACTGAGTCATCTCCTCATGCTCAGCTCAACCTTTTCTTGAAGGAACCGTGGGAAGCCTCGCATACACCCCCATTCTCTAATCTTCCTGTTATGTGTGTATTTTCAAGGAATACTTTTCAAAAGCCAGGCTTGGGCCTTTAATCTCAGCACTCATGAGGTAGAGGCAGGAAGATCTCTGTGAGTTCAAGGTCAGCCTAGTCTACAAAGTGAATTCCAGGTCAGCCAGGGCAGTTACATAAATAATCCCTGTCTCAATAAACCAAAACCAAAACAAAACAAAAACCATAAAGGAAATACCTTTTAAAAAGACAAAAGTTCATTTACTAGAACAAGTCATCAACTTATAAATATAAAATATTAACATATATTTATGAATAGATAATAATATAAGTAAATAGAAAAATAAGTAAGTCATCAACTCATAGCTTTCAGTGTATTATCTCTTTAACTTAGTTACAATAATGTTGCAAAACAATTATAAGAGGTGCAATGACAGAATTATGCAAATAGCCATTCAGGACCCTATTCTACCAAGCTATAGTCACAGGAATTCCTAGCATGGCTTAATGGACATGAAGGCTACCAAAGGATCCACATTTGAAAACACACCTGGCCTGTGACATTTCATAATTAATACATAGTTGGTTTTATTCCAGAACTTCGTAAGCATAAGTTTATTCATCCAACTTTATGTTTTCTAATTAAGGATTTAGAGATCAAATTAGACTATTTATAAGTCACATATGAAGAGTTATATCTCAAAATGAGGGCACCTGGTATATCACTCTTTCATTATCTAAAATACCCATTAATATATAAGTACCTTCCATATCAGTAGGAGGAACATGCATTCAAAGTTGCACAGGATATCCCAATTTATACTTTTTATTCTTGTTTAATTCCTAATAATGCCCCCATCTTCTCAGGTGTGTTTGACTCATGGTGATCCATCACACAACTCCTTAATATTCTTCCTACTGGATCTCAGTCTTAAAATCTGTCACATTAATAAACTTAGTAAGTTTATGAAGAACTTAATAAGCATAGATCTCTGGTTACATTTTTGAAGTACCTTCCCATCCCTGAAAAAGAGAGACAGTGTACACAATAAAGTGCAACTCAGCATGTCTTGGCTCTGGCTCTCCGTGTATCCGAGACTGTATGAAGTTAGAGTACTAATTACCACTCTGTGCTTACTTTTTATCATCTATAAAATTTGGAGCCAAATGCCGAGAGCAATTGCCTGTGAGACTCCCTTGCCATTAACTCTGAAATTGTGTGCATCCGTGTTAGAGGCATGGCTCTGGCAGCAGGTGAATGATTGTGTGGTGTTTTTGAAATGAGGTAATGTGGAAAAACTGGTTTTGTGCTACTTGGATGGCTGAGGCAAGTTCAGATTTACATAATCTCCTTCTTTTTCTTCTGCAGTTTCTGTTTCTATTCTTGTTCTTCTCTCTTGCCTTCATTCTATGGCCTTGATGTCAAGGTGCCTCTTAAAGGTAAGATTCCATGTATCCCAATGATGTGGCTCTAGGCCGTGATTCATAAGGACTATGTTACATGTTGTTATTGCAGCATGTTTTTTTTTCCCAAAACTAAACGTTTTGATCATAAAATGGGAAATGGGTATAGTCCAAGTTGGCTATTTTTAAAACTTAAAGTCATATGGTGTAAAAAGGATGTGTTCACTTTAACCATATTACCCTGAGAAGTTGTAGTGTCTATGAATCTTAGTGTTCTCATTGTGGCTGTCCATGACATAGAAGGTGTTGTGTCTCTATCCACCAACTGAAAAAATATTACCATCTCTTTCGAATTTCTTCAGCTTGAAAATGCTGATTCTAAGACTCAGATAAACTAGACATTACCACTATTGTAACTCTGTCCCAATCTTTCCACGTCAGAAGTCAGGAAAGTAGGATATTTAGTGAACTCGGATCTTGTTTTGAAACAAGATGCTTTACAACACATCAATTTAGTGGGGTGCAAATGAAGTTTAATGATGGCCACTGCCAAGCCCCTGTCTGGTGAGCACATGCATCAGCAATTCTAGGTCGTGGTTCTCACTGCTGAAAATATCATACCGAAGCCTTATCATGTGCTTCCTGAGTGAGACCACTTGAACTGATAGAGTTGATGGAAGGTGGGAATGAAAGAGAACAGAGATTGGTCTGCACTTCACAGCAAGGCAGATGGTTCTGGTGCCCAGTCATCAATGGAAACTGCAAATGTCAAAACTACTGTTTACAAAGGGGGTTCCCCTGCCATTCTAAATATACACTCTATGGACCACTTTTGACTATGATTATCTCATAGAGTTACATTATCCAGAATTCCTTTCTAGGCTTCATATTAGTTGTTGGATTTTTTTCCTAACAAGCAGAAAAATAAATAGAAGAGACACACTTTCCCTCCCCATGAATGTTAACTTCATTGCCTCCATGCAAAACAAACAACTAGGCTTTAACATGACCTGACATTTGGAGAATCAAAGAAAAGGGCTCAGAAAGTTTGTGCCCTTTGATTATCAACCCTGTGGCTTTATTCCTTCTTCCAAAAGATTTTTTCTTATAGTCTGAAAACTATTCATTTTCCGGCAGTAATTTTGCCATAAGCAGAGAAGACTAAACCTCGTAAAGAGAGGAAAACAGCATGTAAAGGAAGAAGGCTGTAGTTAAGGTGGTAATGAGTCCACAGTGTCGCAAACAGTTCCTGCTCAAAATAAGCAGAGTAGATACAATAAATAAAGAGCCAATGCTACATAGTAACGTAGAAAATACAAACAGAAGGAAGGAGCTTCCAATATCACTAGCACTCACACTGTCATGCCCTGGGAGTTAGTCTGAGCAGCAAGTACTTTCAATCCTCATCAACCACTCTACAGGTAAGTATCACTTTGATTCCTGTTTTATGATCAGAAAAGTTGCATCAGGTGCCTGTCTGCTAACACACAGCTATACTTGGCGGAGTAGGGTCTGCACTCACATGCTTCACTCCACAGGCAGTTTTAACCAGTAAAAGCAGGGCATCTCTACTTTATCCTGAAGGACCCGTACGTTCATTCACGCAGGCGCAGCATCTTCTACCGTCTTGTGCGGCACACAACCATTGGCTTGTGAAATCACGCTGTGTCATCTCCACAGTTTTTGTAAAGTTTCTGGAAGTTTCTTAGGAATGTTCAAGACTGGATGTGTGCTTCAAAAAGGCACACAACTGACACTTAATCATTCTCTCTAAAACAAAAGACTAATGTGAAAATACAATAGCAAATGAGTAGGATGATAAACCTGGTCAGTGTAAAATGTATACAGAAAAAGTGAGAGTGGATTTAGTTACAGCTGAGAATTACAGAAGTCACTTATACTGTGAATTCTGCCACTGAACGTAAGTGTGGCAGCAGACAATGTATTTAATCTACATGAGTCTTTAAGTATTTTCCTTCAGCTTGGTGATGTATTGAGAGAGGTAATATCACACATGAAAAGTACTTACCAAGTTGCCACCAAAATAATTAAATAATTAAATAATTACTACTTTTAAAGTTTGTTTTAACATTTGTTGGCTCTCTTATACAGATAATGAAAGTATAACTTTCAGTATTTCCAAGCAGTTCATAGCCTAAATCCAATCAGAAAGTTACTTCTTTTCAAAACATAATCCTATCTGAATTAATTTATGGAAATACAACACTATTAAAAATTGAATGCTGTCATCTGTGTCTGCATAGCATCTATATAAAGATAGAAAGGAGGGGGTGTGATGAGATTGTTCAGAGGTACTAAACACACACTAAAGATGACTTTGTATATATTGAATCAAACGTTATTTTGTTCATAAACTTAAACTTACATATGAAGGTATGTACTATTTAAAACAAAATGATTCATGTTCATATGTGTTTTCTTTGAGCAGTACTGTAAGTGATCCCTGATAGTTTTTAAAAAGTATCATTATTGTATATATATAAAACTCTGATTTCAGTCCTTAGCTCCACCCAAAAAGGGGTGTGAGGGGGGTTCAAAGCCATATTTTAATACTAATAACACCCCTGTAAAGTAAATGCTAATTTTTTGTTACACCTTATTTATTTTTTTCGATCTACATCCCATTTAAAACAAACAAACAAAAACTTCCCAATACTGGGTGATTTATGAATATTATGAATTATTTTTCACAGTATGGAGATTAAAAGGTCTTTATCCAGGCATTGGCATGGTCTGTCTCTGGTGGAGACTTGGTTTCTGCCTCAAAGATGACAGACAGACTGTTGAATGTTCTGTAAGAGACAGTATGTCCCATACAAGAGAGGAAATAGAAGGGCAAAAAGAACCTACTTCATTCCCTCAGGCATTTTATGGGGAAATGATCCAGCCGATGAAGATATCACCTCCTTTGTCAGTAGGAAAGTCAAGGAAACCTCTACCGTCTGGCTTCAATCAGTTTTCATTCAATATTGTCTATTTCCACCTGGATACTCCCATGGATAAATTACTTAACAACCCTCAATGCCATTTTCTTTTTCATTAAAATAGAGATAACGATAGCTATCCTTTGTTAAATATCACATGAATTTATTGTATGATAAACCGCATTTGAGCCAAGGAAATGGAAAGTGTGAGAGTCATCCCTAGGTTTCCAAATGGTGTGACGGGTGAAACGGTGATGCCTTTAAGATATACAGTCTTGGGCTGATGTTAGATGCTGGAAGGGAGGCAGTTTGCTTTGAGCGTGTGGTCCAGGGTAGGTCAACCATGCTTCACTGGAAATCCACTATCCAAGAGCAGAACAAACTGGACTCTGTGGGTTGAGAACAAAAGTTGTTGAGGTAGGAATAGGGGTTGAGGGATGAAAATGAACACTGTCAAAATATATGAGGTGAAATTCCTTAAGAATCAATAAAAATATTGTTTAATAATGCTAAAGTCCCAAATCAGACGTGGCATGCTCTTGATTCAGAGCCTAGTAGCATGTGGGGTTTTAAAATGGTAGCTGCAGCTAGTGTGTTTCATGAAGGAAGGAATGTTCAGCACTTGTAAGCACCTGCTCAGAAGAATCCCTGTGACCCACATTGTGATTCCATTTTAATGCAGCTGGCCTCGCAATAGAGATAACAATTTCCTTTAAAGATACCCTTTAATTTGTAGAACTGTAAAAGCCTAGGAAATTACTTACAAACTGGTTTGAAAACTAACATTGTTAACTACATCTACAAGTGTTAGCTGGCTAACTGTGATAGGCTACTATATGGTAGTACTAGTCTCAGCCTATCTGAGAACCAACCTTCTCCAGAGTTGTTCTTGTTCTGGCTCTGATCAGTGGTGCTACAGCCTGCAGCCTCTTGCTGAGGTTATCTTTTGTTGAAGCAAAAGCGGAGATAATGACCCTTCTGCCCTCATTTCAACTCTGTCATCCTACTACAATTCTCTCCTCTAGAAAATAAGGGAAGAGAAAGAATTATGTATACAGAAAGCAAGTCTCCTCCTGTGTACATGTCACCAATCTCTTTATGCCTCTTGGTAACGTCCCCTCCCCCCAATGTATTCTCTTTTATTTGTCTATTTAGTTATTCGTTCATATATGTACATTCCTTCCACTTTGATGAGGCAAAGTCTCTCTCTCTCTCTCTCTCTCTCTCTCTCTCTCTCTCTCTCTC
>JADRCD010202908.1:0-16911 GCA_019843815.1 Montemys delectorum | reverse complement strand
GGGGGGAAAGACTCAGAATTCCACTTGTAAGTTAGAGACCTTTGAACTTGTGAGATAGCTTATCCTGTAAAGCTGCTTGTCATGAAAGCCTGATCATCTGAGTTTGAATTCAAGAACCCACAGTGGAATGACAGACTTGCCTCCTGACAGCTGCCTTCTGACCTTGTACGTGCACTATGCCACACATGCACCTGCAATCATGCATACATCATACACACAAATACACACCACACATACAATAAAAATACAAGTCAACAACGGCAATGAAGAGACTCCTTAAGTGAGTCCAGTGAGTCAGAAGGAGGGAGAGAGGAGGGCCGGAGGGGGAGGGGACAGGTTCTCTGTGGGTTTCAGGGACTTAGGAACCCATCCTCATCCCTTACCCTTTTTTTTTTTTTTTTTTCTTTCAAGACAGGGTTTCTCTGTGTAGCCCTGGCTGTCCTGGAACTCACTCTGTAGAATAGGCTGGCCTTGAACTCAGAAATCCGTCTGCCTCTGCCTCCCAAGTGCTGGGATTAAAGGTGTGCGCCACCACTGCCCAGCCCCTTACCCATTTTTAAACCAGCTTGGGAACCACCAGTCCTTCTGACGTCTGCTCTCACCCACCTCTGGAATTCTATAAAATGAAAAAGAATATAAACACATCTAGAAATGGCGGTAGTCCCAGATATATGGGATTCCAAACTTTAAGGTTCAAGTATCATGGGTAAAAGTGAACTTCAAGCTGCCGCTGATGAAACAAGGAGACACAAAAGGCAGCTGAGCTAAAGGCAGAGGCCGGACCTGAGGAGCCTCAGCTGCGCCCTTCTGGGCGGCCCTCAGCACTCTGCTCATCCCTGGGATCCCTGAAGGAGAGATAAGGGGCAGGGAAATCGGAATGGTGGAGACCCTGCAAACACATGAGCCTGTGGTCCAGATCTCTGCCTACTGGTGGAGTGACTGTGGCGCACACGCACACCGTCTAAACTGCAACTTTCTCCTCTGAGAAGATCCACAAAGGGATCTGTAATGACCAATGAGACAGCAGACATGCAAGAGCCTGGTGAACAGAACATGGCTGTCATGAGGGGTAATACAAAAACAACAGAAAGCACCTTCCCAAGAATGACTGCATGCGTGCATGCATACATGCATGTATTACAGAAGTCAATCTGAGAAAAAAATCCCATTGCCCAATCAATGAAGGCTTCAGGAAATCTGAAGATTGACAAAAGGAAAATTACCAACTAGTTATGATCCTTCTTAGCCCTGACTTGAGATAGTTTGCACATTATCTCAAGGTTAGTCTCTAATTTCAGGTGTCTCAGGTGAAAGTTTGGAGGAGGTGACAAGGTGACTGTGAATAGGCATATAGCATTAGGGACCCTGTTTGGAGATGAGGTCCTGGTATGTAGCTCAGGCTACCTCAGCCATCCTCCCACTTGGCCTGTGGCAGAGACAAGAGGCTCAATCCACCACACCTAGCTAAGAAACCCACTCTAGACCTCATCTGCCTCTGGAAATCTCTGAGATAGTTATGAATCCAAGGTGTGCTTATAATAATCTGGAAAGAATACAAGAATAAAAAATCATAGGAAACAGAAAAAGGCCGTCAAGATGTCTCAGTGGATAAAAAGGTACTTGCCACCAAGCCTGACATCCTGAAATTCCTGGACCCATATGAGCAGAAGGAAAGAACCAAATTATTGTCTGATCTGCACATGTACACACACACACACACACACACACACACACACACACACACACAAATTTAATAAAAAAAAAAAAAAGAAAGAAATATTAGTGGATAGGAAGATTGCTCAGTGGATAAAGTGCTTGTTTCAAAGCACGAGGACCCAAGTTCAGATCCCCAGCGCTCAGACAAAAGCCAAAGAGAGTGGTTCAAGTCTAGAACCCTGGCACTTAGTGGGGGTTAGAGGGTGGAAACAGAAGGATCCTGGGCTGGCCGGCCAGCTAGCGTAGCCAAAAATAATACCCAAGTTCGGTAAGAGGCTTTGTCTCCAAAATTGAGGTACAGAAGAATAGAATAATAAAAGTTGCCCTCTGGCCCACACTGGTATGTGCACAGGCAAGCCTAACTATAGACACCCATTCACACATGTGCACATACCACACATTTAGCCAAGGAAATGCCGCTGATTCATTTGGTTACCCGGTGGTGTCTATTTTCACATGACCTTGGCAATCTCAAATTAAAGCTTTACATCTATTCTCCTCTTTACAGCTGAAGTGAGGGCGCAGCGAGTTGGAGTGTGTGGCCAAGATCCCTCAGCAGGTAAGGATACAAGCCAGGTGTAGCACTGAGGAATGAGTTACACCCAAGTGATGGGCGACGTGTGGTGAAAGCCGTTAAGAATAATTTCTTCTGAGCTTCCTGGCCACCATGCAAAAGATAAGAAACTGGAGCGTAACATAACTCTTCCATCAGTGCCTTGCACCAGCGCTGCGGGTATAAGCCACAGCATCCAGTCCCCTAAGTCAACCAAAAATGATCCCTGTGACACTATTTGAAGGGAGTCCCCTGATCAGAACTGGGGGCAAAACTTGTCACTGTTCCATAAAGACCAGTTTAGGGGATTGGCAGAGTACAGCCCTGACCCCAGGGCCTAGGGGAAGTCCTCTCTCTCCTGCCCTCTCTCCTCCCTGTACTGGGGCCTGAGCACCACACTGGCTGGCATGTAGAGAGGAAGTCAACTGTAGGGGCTAAAAGATCAAGTGATTGAGACATCCAATAGATACAAAGAATTCATAACACTTACTTTGTGTGATATATCCACAAGAAAGAGCCTTCTGGGCTAAGGGCAAATAAGAAATAGAAACATGTCACATACTTGTAATTCTCACGAAGGCTTCCCTCCCTACAGTGCTTTGCCTTAAGCACTGGGTTCTCAGGGGATTCCCAAAAGCATCGCTGAGAAACAGAAGTGGGCATCCAAACAATCTCAATTCTTGTTTTTTGTTTGGGGGATTTTTCCCCCCTCTTCTTTCTTTTAAAGTCGCCCTCTTATTTGTTATGTGACAGGAAGGTCCTCTTCCATCACAGTCCCAGATGCTGGGCAGTGAGGAAGGTGGGGCAGGTGGAAGCCCCACGGCCAGACATCTCACACTGAGGATTTCTCTTCCTCACAGCAAACAGCCTGCCACATTCAGCTCCGATCCCTTCTGCTGAGCAGACTCCAGGAGTGCTGCTCCAACCAGAAGGCTGGGCCAGCAACAACGACTACTTTAGGGCACTAGCTCTCGTCAGTCACTCTATAAATTTGCTGGATATGTCCTACACACCCAGTGCTGGGACACATTGGAAATATACAATGTAACAGAGAAGGCAACATACAGCAACATACATCTCACCTGCTGGAGGATTTGCCTGTGAAGAACTGTTAGAAAGCTAATGTTGCTGGAGAGCAGCAACAGGTGTAAAGAGTTGCTTCAGACAACAGTTAGGAAGTTGGGCAGTGGGCAAAGCAGCCATGGTTCAGGACAGTGCTGACCAGAAAGGCTTCTGGGGAATGTGTGTGGTGGCTCGGTGCCTCTTATTCCAGCCTTGAGCAGCAGAAGCCACAAGTTTGAGGCTTCCCTGCTCTGCATAGCAACGACCAATGAGAAGTGTCTCAAAAAGATAGGACTTAGTGCCATACTGAATAATTTGGTGCTGGGCAGAGGCACTGTGCCCAAAAGCTCTATGCCTGACTTTGCTCATCCCACAGTAATAGTTGTTTCAGACTCTACCAGGGTCTCTTTGGCTCTTATCTCCTCTCCCCACTTCCTCCCCAAGCCAGAGGTCAAGCCTCCTCCTAGAGAGCAAGCATCTACCTTCCTGCCTTCTTACCTCCTCCAGCGTTGCCCCAAGACCCACACTCCAGAACCAAGCCCTAATGTACCTATCTCCTAAATCAATGTATTAATGCAGTGCCTTGGTGAGCCTAGCCAGGCACTGTTCCAGGCAGCTGACACTCAGCGGCTCTGGGAATCCTCACATCACTTTTGTCCCCAGCCTTACTCTGAAGAGCAGAGGCGATCCGTGAGTCTTCTCAAAGTCATTCTGCTAATGAGGTGCAGAATCCCACATCTGAGCCCATGGAGACAAAGAGAAGGGGGGGGCAATGAGGAGAAAGGAAGAGACATGAGAAAAGGGGAGACCATGAGGAAAAGGGGGCAGCCGTGAGGTGAGAGGAAAAGATAACCCAACATTCTGAACACTGCCTAGCATCAGGGCACTATTTTGTAGTTAATGGCTACCAATTTGTCTTTAATAGCCTTCCTTCTGAATTTTACAATCTTCTCCCAGAATCTGCCAATGATATTTAGGCTAAACTGACAGTTTAGCAAGCCCTGATCCTCCAAGGCACAACTCAAAAAGTCCCCTCTCCTATGCCCTTCCTGATCCGATCCCACCACGGCACCTTGCTCACAGAATGTGCTTTATAAGTGTCTATGAATCTCCTTCCAAGCCAGGCAGTCTCTGCCTCCTTGCTTCATGGTCTCCTCTCTACCCCAGTGCCCTTCATCCACTTTAAATTACAGGTTCCTTATTGACGGATCTCACCCAATTCGTACTGTAATGCCCTATGGTGAAGGACTCTGTTGGGCTTCCATGTGGCCCTTGTGCACTCAGAAGATGGGAGTTCTTCATGGAGCCTGAGGCAGAGGATCTCATGATTGAATTCTACTTAGAACAAAGATATAAACCACTACTGACCACCCCACCCAGATCTCCTGCAAGGCTGGTCTCCATTCTGTCATCTGAATACAAGGGCTCAGCTCAAGGGCCAGCCTTTGTAGTAATTAAAAGAATGGCTCAGAGGCAGGCAGCAGAGGCTTAAGTCCTCCCCAAATGTGAGCATAAACTTTAATGTTGAGCATTCTTGAGACTTGGTGTTCTCATCAAGACACACACAGAGTCATTCCCAATTTGCAGAACCATTCTAAGAACAAGGGTGACTCAGCCTGGGTGCCTATACATGCTCAGTAACTTGGGCCACCTCCATCACCTTCTTTGTATCTATGGTTATGCTAACCTGTAAGATTCCTTCTGGCTCTAAAATATGGCACTGTATTTTCAAAAACCATGAAATCAAATGCCTTCCTGGGCCATGTTCTCCTTATTCATTTATTATTTTCTTAAACCATTTCATGTGAATAGGCGTTTTCCCTGAATCACTTGCCATGGAGGCCAGAAGATGGCATCAGAGCCCCTGAACTGGAGTTACAGATGGTTGTGAGTCATCATGTGGGTGCTGGGAATCAAACTTGGGTCCTCTGAAGGAACAGGGAGTACTCTTAACCACTGAGCCATCTCTCTAGCCCCTGTTATTACTTTTTGAAATAGGGTCTCACTGTAGTTCTATTTGGCCCAGAAGGCAGTATTAGTTTTAAATGACTTGTATACTAGTTGTTGGATATAGTCAATTATATTTAAATCTCTTTGAGCACAGTGACACCTACCTCTCTAGGGTGAATGCCCTTGGTCCACTTCAAGTCAGTGCATGACTAGTTTGGACAGTGCCAGAGACCTGTCCCCTTTCTGTACTCTGGCAGAAAAACAAGTAATTTCACGAATTGGAAAACAATTCTAGAGTCTTAGTATCAAACAACTGCCTGAAAAGTAGCCAAACCACCTCTAGTCATGATGCTCAGAGCATATGCCTGGCAGCAAGGATAGCAATGCTCTTTCTGAGATGCCACACCCAAACGTGTATGTTCTTGAGCTTTCAACTCAACTCTCCTCTCCTCTCCTCTCCTCTCCTCTCCTCTCCTCTCCTCTTCTCTCCTCTCTCTCCCTCTCCCACTCCCCCACCCCACCCCCTGTGTTGCCAGGATGAGGGGTGGGGATGCTGATGTATGCAGTGCCTATGGAGGCCAGAGGAGGGCACCGCATCCCCTGGAGCTGGAGTTACAGACAGGCATGAGTTGCCCAATGAGGGTGCTGAGAACTGAACCCAGGCCTTCTAGAAGAGCAGCAAGTGCTCTTAACCACTGAGCTTTCACTATGCCTTCATTTGTGAGACGCTAGAAAGACAGAGGCACAGCTCAAATTAGACAACACCAAAGGTGTCTAATCAAACTCAGTTCAAAGCTTGTCGGTTATCCAAATGAGTGTTCCAGCCCCAGAGGGTGCTTGCTCTCTTGGACAAGCCCAGTGGTTGGAGACACTCCTTCTATACGCCACAACTTGATGCCATGTTTTGCCCATCAGAGAAAAGACGGCTACTATGTAGTAAATGTGTCTGTTAAAGCCCTGTCCCCAGGGTGTGGCTCTTGGAGGTGGGTCTCTGGGAAATACCTAGGTTTAGATGGGAGTCTAAGGCTGGGACCTCATGATGGATTTAGTGTTTTTATAAGAGCAGGAAACAATGACAAGTTTCTTGTTCTCCATCATGTGTGGGTCTGGGGAGAAGGTGGCTGTCTGCAAATTAAGGAGAAAGCTTCACCTGGGACTGACAAGGACGGCACCTTCGCCTAAGACTCTCTGGCTGAAGCCACACAAGCTGTGATACCTGGTTATGATAACAGAAATGGTCAAGATGAGGATGATGAAGGCAGAGGGAATGTTCTTGTTTGTTCATTAGTGGTGCAGGGATTCCTTGCACAAGCTAGGCCAGTGCTCTACCACTGATCTGTAATTTCTACAGTTTTGTTTTTTGAGTTTTTCTTTTTCTTTTTAAAACAGAGTCTCATTCTGTAGTTCAGACTGGCCTTAAGCTTACTACGTAACTCAGGTTGGCTTTAACTCACAGTGATCCTCTAGACTCAAGGGGATTACAGGTATGATCTGTAAGTATGGGGATTACAGGTATGATCCACCATACTGGAATATTATCCCCATTTTTAAAAGTAGGGAGCTGAAGAACAGAATAGCTGAGTAAGTTGCCCAAGGTCACACAGGCAGTAAATGGGAGCCCAGGATCTGCCAGGTAGTCTGGCTTTATGGTCTAGCCAAGATGTTCTTCAGCCCAAGGGCTTAAATGTTGCCATATCCAACTAGTGAATCATCTCTTACTTGAACTAGCTTCTTCAATTCAAATGGCCTACTCTCTAGACTTTTTATGTTGGTCACACCCTACCTTGTTAGGCCTTTTCTCAAAAGTAGCTATTCAGAATGAAACAACAGAACATCCCAGAAGTAGTTACATGTTTGCTATATCCTGAAACTCACATCTTGTGCATTCTGACTGGAAGGTTGCCCTCTTACTCCTGGACCTAAAGATATAATTTTCTTTTTGTAGCCAAGAGAGTTCTGCTGGCTCATCTGACTTTGAAACTCAAGATTCTGAAAGCAATCCAGATCAAAGAACTCTCCGGCCACTAAACACTTCACTGTGAGAACAGTACTCTTCTGAGAAAGCTTTGGACCTGTTGAAGTCGAACAGAACTCCGGCAGTGTTCCTTCCTAGGAACCTGCAGGGACTTTCTGGTGGAGATGTATCTCCCCGTGGCCGCAGGCACTAGAGCTTCTGGGAGCAGAGGCAGCGGGTAGATTTTAATTCACAGATGCATTTGACAACTGAGAAATATTTCATTCACCCTTCTTTCCATGGGAGGGAGGAAGTGTCTTTCAGCCAGGCATGAATGAATCACTGGTAAAACTTGATATTTTTTTGCAGCAAAACCTAGTAACTTGGATGGTCCCTTTCATCCTACAAATATTTTAGGACTTCGAGACTCAGAGCTGGTTTCTTGTGGAATTCCTGTCTGAATTATTTATCTTTTTTCCTTTATTTAATTATTTTTCAATTTTATGAGTATGCATGTTTTGCCTGTGTGTATGGATATGCTTCATTTGTGTTTCTGGTGCACATGAAGGACCCTTCTAAATACAGGAGTTTGTGAGCCACCATGCATGCGGGAGCTGGGAGTCAAACCCAGTTCCTCTGAAAGAGCAGCCAGTGCTCTTAGCTGCTGAGCCACCTTTCTAGTCCCTTTATTTTTAGAGTCAGGGTCTCCTTGTAAGGCTATGGCTGGCCTGGAAGTCACTATGTAGACAAGCTTGGTCTTATATTTGTATGATCCTCCTGCCTCTGCCTTTCAAGTATAAGTATTCCATATATGCACCACCCTGCCTGGCTTGAATTTTCTGGGATCTGCTTATACAAGTTACTTGAGATGGTGGTTTTGTGGCTTAATGTACTTTCTCTCTGGATCTAGCCTACAGAAACTCGAGGTCCAAGGAGCATGGCAAGGAGGAGGATAATTAGTTAGGCAGAAGTGACCTGGATGGTCTGCAGTTTTAATGGCTATCCAGGGCTCAGGAACACAGGAAGAGTAGAATCCCATTTATGGCTCTGTTCCTTACATTCAACCTGCTTGGTCACTTGGCACCAGTCACATGGAATGAAAGCAGCCTTTCTAGCTGGCTTCATAATTACCTGTTGACATATTCCCAAAACACGACAACCACGGTTGAGACAAACAGCATTGACAGGATTACT
The DNA here is from genome assembly GCA_019843815.1 of Montemys delectorum. NCBI lineage: Eukaryota > Metazoa > Chordata > Mammalia > Rodentia > Muridae > Montemys > Montemys delectorum. The sequence continues at coordinate 8,482 of JADRCD010202908.1, read as the reverse complement.
TTTCCCTTGACATTCATTATTTTCTCCTGTAGAGGCAGGGAGAAAAAAGAGGGGGGAAATAGATTAAATAAATTAAATATGAAGTGAGGGACATGCCTTCTAGGGCTGGAGAAACAGCTCCATGGTTTAGTCAGCTCAATGTTCACCTGCTGGTTTCAGTTCCCAGCATCCACATTGCAGCTCACAGCCGTCCATAACTCCAGTTTCAGGGGATCTGATGCATACAAGTGGTGTACATACATACACACACAGGAAGAACACTCATACACGTAAAATATTTGATGCAGTAAAGGTAATGAAAGGCATCTGCCCACATGCTTGATAAATTTGTAACTCACTAGAACTAAGACATGTGTTTCTCCCTCTTCCCACCTCTCAAGCACACAAAGTAGTCATGGCCAATTAGGCCAGCACAGTTAATAAGGCTCCATGTTCTGAGAAGGATGCTGATGCCCATCCATGTGGGCACTGGAAAGAGAGGAAGTAGGTGTAAGGTGTTCCGTAGAATTCTAGTTACCTCCTTAGGTCCAGGGAGGCATTCCCATTCACCAACTCTGTTGTTGCTGGAGTACTGAAAACTTGCTCTTATGACTATAATCTAAGCCTGCACCCACTGGTTTCATTCCCACCTGGTTCACCCCACCCCCACAAGCCAGCAAACAACTGGAACTACTGAAGGAGATATTCAGGTTTTTTTTAAAATACTGCACAAGATTGTGAAAGAAAGGGAAGAAGATAACGGACTGAGAAGAACTTCAGGGTGGTGACTGTTCAGGAAGCAAGATGCAGAGTGGGAATGACAGCTGCACACTTGGAGATGAAGACAAGAGCTGCCACAATAAAGGGGTAAGAGCCTCTGGGGAGCAGCATCCCAACGGGCTTGTGATGGCTATTCCTGGCTGTCAACTTGACTACATCTGGAATGAACTACAATCCAGAAACGGAGGGCACACCTGTGATCCCGATCTCGAGGATGGAAGATTTGTTTCTGACTTGGATCTTGACATGGAGATCTTGACATGGAGATCTTGAAGCATAGTGACCATGAAACTCTTAGGTCCAGGCAAGGTAGTAGAGGCCTTTAGTTCCAGGAGATTGGGGTAAGCAGATCTCTTGAGTTCAAAGTCGGCCTGGAACAAAGCAAGTTTTAGATCCGGGCATATTGATACACACTTTTAATCTGAGCCACACCTTCTGCTGGAGGCCTACATAAGGACATTGGAAGAAGGAAGATTCACTCTTCTATGATGGCTTGCACCTACTTGTCAGTACCATGGGATGATCACCAAGAAGAGCAGCAACAGGGTAGTGGAGTCACTAGAGCCTAGAGTGCTACAGAGGGCAGAGCTGGAGAAGTGATGAAAGCCCTTTAGAGGAAGACAGAAAATCATGTGTGGATCCCAGACACTGGAACAAGAAGCTGTGAAGCTTAAGTTAACTTGGAGACCCCAAGATGTTGGAGATGCCAGAGCCTGGGCTGTCTGCTGGGGAAAGCTGTTAACAGGGAATGGACCAGCCCAGGAGAAAGAAGTTTGTTGCAGTCAACAAAGATGAAAAAGGAGTTGGAGATCTGAAGACAGATTTGACATCAGCCATGGAGACGCAGATTTGGAGTTTGTCCAGCTGGTTTCCTGTCCTGTTTTGGGGATTACAGTTAAGGGATTGGATGAATCTCAGAAGAGACTTTGAACTTTGCACTTTTAACATTGTTGACACTGCTATAGATTATGGGGATTTGGAAGTTGGACTAAATGTATTTTTTATTATGCTATGGCTAGGTATGGCCCCCATGGACTCATGTGTTTGAACAAGCTTATGGGGGCCAGTGAGTGGAATGTGATGGTCTGTATATGCTTGGCCCAAGGAGTGGCACTATTAGGAGGTGTGGCCTTGTTGGATTAAGTGTGTCATTGTGGGCTAAGGCTTTAAGACAGGATGCACAGAGCTCTCAGCGGCCAGAGGGGAGCTTGGGAGACCCCAGAGCCTTTGGGGTAGAGAAGAACTGGATCTGAGCTCAGAGGACCTATTCACCTGTTGAGGGGTGGGGGGAGCGTATCAGAACCCCAGCATTAGTAGGAACACAGACAATTCTAATGACCAAAGAAAGCGAACAATTGTAGTATACCCTTTCAGCACTCTTCTGCCTGAGGAGAAATTTTTCTCAGGACTTGCTGGCTCTTTGAGATTCCAAGAGCTCAGAGAGGACAATCCTCTGGCCCACAGATGAGCCATCCACTCTGGAGCCAGGCCTCTTCTGTCTGATCCACATACCTCACAAGGCAATGGGGTCTGGCCTTATCATCCAGAGCATCAGACACCTAAGGACCAGGCCTGGCAAAACAGAGCTCTGAGTAGATTTTAACTGCTCACTCTGCTCTGCCTTCTGTTCTGTACACCCCAACTTCCAACTCACAGTATCACTGGGATGACATTCCAGAGACCCCCAAGGCTAGGAAGGAAATTCAGAAGAAAGCAGGCTGAGCAAGCTATGGAGAGCAAGCCAGAGCAGCACACCTCCATGGCCTCTGCGCCAGTTCCTGCCTCCAGCTTCCTACCTTGATTTTCTGCCCTGACTTCTCAGTGATGGAGTGTGACCTTGAAAATCTTAAGGTAAAATAAACCCTTTCCTTCCGCAGTCGATTTTGGTCATGGTGTTTATCACAGCAATAGGAACCCTGACTAAGACAGTGTCCCAGGGATTGAACCCAGGTCCTCGGGGTTGGCAGCAAGTGCCTTTACCTTCTCAGCCATCTCAAGGCTCCTTTTAGGTAGCAGCTAAGAATACAAGGCCTTTCTCGCAGCTGGCTTCTTAATAAGCTTAAGACAGACAGAAGCTGTGAGCTTACCTCAGAAGAAGGAAACTTCCTCTAAAGGACAGCAGAAGGCTTTCAAATTAACTCTAGAAGTGAGCGCTGAGACAAGATCCAAATGCCGTACAGTAGCTGGGTTTGGTTCAGAAGCCTTCCTCCTGGGTCAGGCCTTGAGAAAACAGCTCCCATGTAGCACACTTCAGTCACTCTACGTTTAGCCCAGAGGCTGTGGATTTTAAAGGGCCCTGAGTGACCGGGACAACTGCTGATCCCCACCCAGCTCTTTTTTTTTTTTTTTTTTTGGTTTTTCAAGACAGGGTTTCTCTGTGTAGCCCTGGCTGTCCTGGAACTCAGGCTGGCCTTGAACTCAGAAATCCACCTGCCTCTGCCTCCTAAATGCTGGGACTAAAGGCGTGCGCCACCACCGCCCGGCTCCCCACCCAATTCTTGCTCCCCTCACTTCCTCGACCTCCTTCTCTGACCTTATCTTCCACACAACTAGAGACCCCCACAGCCATTCAAGTGAGCCTGTCAGAGGCCTGTCCACGGACTCCCGAGTTGATTACAGGCCAGGCCGGAGCTGATCAGCGCTGGGGAGAAAAAGCCTCAGCCAAGGCGCATCTCCTAGTCCCTCCCTTGATTTGCAGGGACCCGCCTTTCTACTTCCAGGAAGCTTTGTTTTCTCTTCCACTAGCTCCTCATTCCTCAGGTGAGGTAATGGGCCTGGCCCACTGTGATTCGGGAGATCACCGGGTTTCCCAAGCCTTGGTTCTCTGAGCCAAGCCCACCTATATCAAGAAACAGACTCCATCACCCTCAAGGACACCCTGCAAAAGGCTGAGAGCCAGAGAAGTTCCGGACTGAGACTACAAAGAGCTGAGACTGTGGCAGAGAATCAGGACTCGAGTCCTATCTTTACATAAGAGGCTACAGCTCCTCAGCCCTTGTCCCATCTCTAAAAACCTTGGAATGCAAAGGACATCACAGCCCCAACTGGCAATTCATCTTTGTAATCTCTATCCCATTTGAACATTTCTATGCATAAGCATCAATGTGCTCAGTCACTTGGTTCAGTTGCATGAGAGTGCTACACCATAGATGGCAAGCTATTCCTGTGCCCCTAAAGTCTGAATTCAACCCAGAGCTTCAGATTAGGTACCCCGGGCAGGGGGGGTTTGGGGGGTGAGGCTCTGCTAGATCAAATTAAACTAGTTTTCTTGTTTTGACAATGGGGATAAGACTAGTAATGGAGGATGCAAATTTAAACAGCCTGAGCTACACACAGCAAGACTATCTCAAATAGCAAAGGAGGGCCAGAGTAATGGCTCTGTGTGTAACCTTTCCTGAGAAAAGTCTGTGGCCTGAGCCTGATACCCAAAATGTATCATGGAAGGGGGAGAACTGGCTCCTAAGTGGTGTCTTCTGATCATCAAATACCCATTCTGGGGTATGAGCCACCACCAATCACCACCACTACACACATATACATGCATGCTCCCACGCTCGCACGCATGTGCGCGCGCGCGCGCGCGCACACACACACACACACACACACACACACACACACACACATTCCTGCATACCTTTAACCCCAGATCTCACCAGACAGAAGTAGGCTGCCAGGCTAGCCAGGGTTACATAGTGAAACTGCCTTAAGAGGGAGGAAGGAAGGCAGAGAAGGAGGGAGAGAAAAAGGGAAGGAAGAAGAGAGGGAGACAGAGAGAGAAAGAGAGGGGGAGAGGGGGAGAGGAGAGGGGGAGGGAAGGAGAGGGACAGGGAGAGGAGAGGTTAGGGAGAGGGGAGGGAGACGGAGAGTGAGGGAGAGAGGGAGAGGGGAAGGAGAAGGACAGGGAGAGGGACAGGGAGAGGAGAGGGGAGGGAGAGGGAGAGGCAGAGGGAAGGGGGGGGGGAGGGGGGGGGAGATAGGGAGGGAGAGGGGAGGGAGAAAGAGGGGGAGAGTAGTGATTTCAGAGCAGTGCCATAACAGGATAAATGCTTTTTCAAAATATTAGCCTTCATTACTAATGTCCATAAAAGAGATTGCTGGGAGGATCTGCTGAAAACAAGGGCTGGTCCTTAGAAAGTGCTCAGAACACTTGGAGAAAGTTCTGGAATACTGCTTATACAAATGGATGCAAATGGGGGATGTTCAAGGTCTCACCATCTGATCTGCTCTAGCCCAGTCTGAGCTAGAGCTGCTGCAAAGAGAGACTTTAATTTCTCTGATCAAGTCCAAGGATGCCCTGTGCTTGCTGGGAGGTAAGGGCAAACCCCAGCTTCCCAGCTCAGCTATGCCAATCATCACCTAGGGTCTATTCCAAAGCCTCTCCCTAGGGGAAGGAGCAGGACACAGAGCAGCAGAGTCACCTGGGCCACCAAATGCAGTCCAGACTGGGACTCCTGATCCGCACCTCACTAGCCTGGCAGGTATGTGTGACTTTTGTAGACTTCAGGAATCCACATCAGAAGTAACTTTCAAGGCCCATTTCTTTTTGGGCTTTGCTGAAGGTATGGAACCACGTGCCCTTTGGCCATGGCTAACTGAAAACTGTCAGAGCAAAGTGTTAGAAATGGGCACAGCAGGGCTGGAGAGGTGGCTCAGTGGTTAAGAGCACTGACTGCTCTTCCAAAAGGACCTGGGTTCAATTCCCAGCAACTACATGGTGGCTCACAGCCATCTACAATGGGATGATGCCCTCTTCTGGTGTGTCTGAAGACAGCTACAGTGTATACATAAAAATAAACAAGTAAATCTTTAAAACAAAACAACCAAAAAAAAAAAAAGAAAGAAAGAAAGAAAGAAGCAGGACAACATGCTTTCTAGAATCTGGAAACCAAGTTCTCAGAGAAGTAAGTGGTCTTTTAAAACCATTTTGATTTTCTCTCTGGACCTAAAATGAGACATTTGGCAGCCAGAGTGGCCTAAAAGTCCTTCTGTGTGTCCTCAGAATTTTCAAACCGCAGTTCTGAAGATTGGTGGATGACCATCTCTTCCATCAGGTAAGAAATGAGTTTGACTTCTTTCAGATCTTGGCTCCAAAAGGACAATAATAATAATAATAATAATAATAATAATAATAATAATAGTAGTAGTAGTAGTAATGAGGAGGAGAAGCAAGAAACAAAGAACCAAACAATGGCCCCACCAAACAGGGCAGAGGGCCGTGCAGCCTGCACAAACTGTGCCTGGTGTATGCTCAGTACAGGCCATTAAGATCATCGTTTAGAATATTGTAGAGGCCACTGCGATCAGGGATGTCTCCAAAGCAGAGCCTTCAATGCTTCCGTGCTTCCCAGACTCTAATTCAAGCTGTGTCACTGTGTGAGCAGTGCCATTCGTTCATAGGAAGGTGGTCAGGAACTGATCTCACAAAGTCCACCGTGAAGGACCAAATACCCCCAGCATGATTTAGACATGCTGACGTTCTCCCATGGCCTCCACCAAAGCCCAAGTAAAGAAGTGGCTTCAGAAGGGCCTTCACCTATGCTCTTCTGCTCCCTGCTATGTAAGCACCCGTTCGCATAGCTTACCTGCTAACTGCATGGCTTTACTGTAGGCACTTATATTTTAGAAAGCCTAGTGAGCTTACAACAATAATTTTTGAAAGAGGAAAAATAAAAACGGACATCTTATGTGTTAGGTGGGTGAGTTTATAAAAACACAATCATTTCTTATGGGTCAGTCTGAGATAAAGCTCTCTAATAAGTACGTTTATCTCTTTTAAAAGTGAATGTGTGGGCTGGAGGGGTGGCTCAGCGGTAAGAGTACTGACTGCTCTTCTGAAGGTCCTGAGTTCAAATCCCAGCAACTACATGGTGGCTCACAACCATCTGTAATGGGATCTGATGCCCTTTTTTCGGTGTGTCTGAAGACAGCTACAGTGTACTTACATATAATAAATAACTTTAAAAAAAAAGTGAATTGTGGTCTCTCCTATAATTTGTAAAAGCATCTGGGAAAAAATAAAAATAATAGTTAGACTTTAAAAGAAAGAGGGCAGGATGTGGTGGTCTGTGCCTTTAATCTCAGCACTCAGAAAGGCAGATGTATTTTTTTTTTTTTTTAATTCTAGGCTGTCCTGGTCTATAAAGCTAGTCCTAGGACAACCAGGACTACAGAGAAATCCAGTCTTAAAAAACAAAATAAAATAAACCAAAACAGAGAGAGAGAGACAGAGAGAGAGAGAGAGACAGAGAGAGAGACAGAGAGACAGAGAGAGAGTATGTGTGTGTGTGAGAGAAAGACAGACAGACAGACAGTCTGTGGTGGCCTAGAGCCCTCCTATAAACTCTGAGACCCTGTGACCCAATGTTCTTGTCACCTCTCACTCCCTCATCTGCAGAGCTTGGCTCCTGCGTGGGTTTGCAGATGAGCACCTGCATCCCTCCTCCTCCTGGGACAGACTAGTGTTGATGGCATCTCATAAGGCAGAGCCATGCTGGGAAGCCTCCACCTTCTCAGATCCACTTCATGGCTCAATGAACACCCCTCAGAGAACCTCACAGATCCACCAGCCAGATGGAAATATTCCTTCCTTCCAAACAATTCCTCTCTGGAGCAGACCCTGGGTGCTCCTGTTTTCTCCATCTCAATCAGGGTGAAAGGTGAACCTGGGCTGGATGCACAAGAGCCCTGGAAAAGCCATTATCCTTGTCTTGGAGAACAGGAGACAGGCAGGGAGGAAGCACTTGTCAAAGAAGCCAAACCTCCTAGGAAGTGCTCTCCACCCACCCCTGGCCCCTGGCCTGGCAGTCACTCTTTCCTCCCCAAGGAATGAGCAGGCAGGATGAGTCCAGATTGGCACAGGCCCTGCAGGGGGCTTGGTAGGTGCATCCATGTTTGTGGAGTAAACAAATCAATGAGAGTCCTGAGGGACTTCAGTCCTGCACCACTCTGACCCATCAACCACCATGGACTAGGCTACTGGGTACCAGTGGGCTCTTGAACACAGAGGCATGTGAGTAAGCAAGGTCATGGAGGACCCTCCATTCCAGAACCGGAAGCAAAAGGCTAAACAGGCTATAGAGTGTCTGGGAGTAACAAACATTACAAAAGCAAACAAAATAATAGCATGGCAAACTGGACACTGCCTGTTAACTACACACACACACACATACACACTACACACTCAACATATACACACATGCACACACACATCCACTAGAGTGTGCGTGCGTGCGTGCGCACACACACACACATCTGCATGTGCATGCACATGCATGCTCATGCACACATGCACATGCACACACTCAAACACTTGCATGTACCTTTGCACACATGCACACACACACATCCACTAGAGCACACACACACACAAATACACGTGTGTGCATACACATGCACACTCACACACTTGCATGTACATTTGCACACACACGCACACACACACACATTTCTGGTGCTAGAACTCTCCACACTAATCATGCTAAGGAAGCACTCCACCTCAAGACTAACCCTCTGTCTACAGCACTAGCCTTTGGTTTCCCCAAACCCCCAATTATATCCAAGAGTGTTTTAATCCAGCACTACAGGTAAAGATTAGACTAGGTGGTGACCCTAGGGCTTTGCAGAGGACAGAAATAGACTGTGCCTACAAAGCATGCTGTACCAAGCAATCAGCATGTTCTCCATAAATGGCAGCTATAACTATGACAATGTTTTTAGGGAGAGG
>JADRCD010202906.1:12594-28582 GCA_019843815.1 Montemys delectorum | reverse complement strand
CAGTGCTTGTTTCTCCAGTAAATGTTTGCTCTCTGTTATAGGCCCTTAGAACCTCTTAAGGTGAGATTGTTGACTAGTGCCACTACACATGGACCGGGACCTTCCTGCCAGGATCAGGATGTCTAGAGAAGGAACAGCTGTGGGGAATGTTATGTGGGTGATGGGGCATGGCCCTGGTAGTCTATGACTGGGTCCATGGCAGGGAACCTTCTTTGATCCTTTGAAGTTTACCCCTGGTTATCAGAATTGTGAGGTGTCAGACAGGACTCACACACTGCCACTTGTTATAATTAGAGCAAGTGAAAACCACCCAAATTGTCCATTTTGAAAGAAATTAATTTCTTAACTTTCTTAGTTATCCCTGGTTCGTTCTGTAGACCAGGCTGGTCATAAATTCAGAAATCTACCTGCCTCTGCCTAGCGAGTGCTAGGATTAAAGGCATATGGCCCCACCATCCAGTAATCCTTAACTTTTATAAATAAAAAAAAATTCATCCTTGCATTGCTATATAAAAGATTACAATAAGGACATACAAAGACGGAAGACTAGCATTGTCTAATTCCTTTCCATAGCTCATTTTCCTTCATATTCCCAACACACCATCCTTGAACACCGGGGCCATGTGGTTTAACTTCTCATTTTACATCTGAGGCAGTTGAGGCCTAGAGAGGAGAAATGGCTTGCCTGGCCTCAGAGCAAGGGTACACCCTTCTGTGCTTGGGGCCATGGTCTAGTTTCATCTACAACTCCAGCTCAGTGCTACAACTTCCGCTACAACTCCTTCTTTCACTCTGGAAGCAATGGAAAGGTCAAGTAATGTGTACAGGAGGACACAGCAAGTGAGTAGCCAGAGCTTGGACTGGGGTCCTTGCACTCCATGATTCTGTAGATGGACAGTCTTATAGATATGTAGAAGCAGAATCCCTAATTAGTCCCGATAAGAAACCTTGCCCATCCTCACCCACTGTCCCCCCCCCTCCCCTTCCCACTTCTAGTCTAGAACCTAGCTTTGGTCCACAGATGTGAGAGGAGGTACTGAGGGAACATCCTCTTTTCCAGTGCAAGGTTAGAGACAGACATTAACCCAAACCACAGTCAAGCTTCCAGGCCAGCTATATTCTCCAATCAGGGCAGTGTCTTCAAGGCCCCCACATCCTAGGAGCACTGAAGGCAAATGAGCATCCCATTTTGGCTTTGAGCTTCCAGCACCAAAGGAATCCCAGCTTGCTATTTCCCTTGAAGGTTCATTTATGGCTCCACCATTCCTAAATTTTGCTTATGCCCTGGCTAGTAGATGACCAAAGTTTTGCCTGCCACATGAACTTTCTTTGTCTTTGAAGAAGGATCCTGGAAATTCAGGGGATGCTGTTCCCACATCAGCAACAGGGATGAAGGCATTCAGCCTCCAGCAAGCGGTTATTGAGCATTCATAGAACTGTCATCAGTTGATCTAAATGTTGGGGAGATCAAGGGACCAAAATGATCTTGTTCCTTGAAATTCCCCCTCAGGAATAAGATTGTGGGAGGGAGATGGGCTCAGTGACAAAGTCTCATTCCGCATTATGCTTGCCCTTCACATATGGATTCCACAACTCTACTATTAATGATGAAGAGACCTGGCGCACAGAGTTAGAAACGTTCCCTAAGGCCTTGCACTCTGTAACAGCAGAGGTAGGATCTTCAGAGCCAGGCTGAAAAAACGATGCTATAAACTCTGAGCCAATTACCAAGCGCCTCAGTCACTGAAATACAAAGGAAGGTCCCTCTGGGTTCTGTTTAATGGGCAAAAAGAATCCGGGCTGGTCCCTTGGAGGAACTGACTGGCAAAGCTGTTCCTGCCAGATCTAGAAAAGAAAAAGGGGCTGGAGAGATGGCTCAGTGGTTGAGAGCACCCACTGCTCTACTGAAGGTCCCGAGTTCAAATCCCAGCAACCACATGGTGGCTCACAGCCATCCGTAATGAGATCTGATGCCCTCTTCTGGGGTATCTGAAGATAGCTACAGTGTACTTACATGTAATAAATAAATAAATCTTTAAAAAAAGAAAAGAAAAGAAAAAGGACATCTGTTTTTGTGATCCTTAGTTCTTGCCCAAGGAAGAATTGTACATGCCTCCGCTGGTGATCAAGGTCATTGATCACAGGCAGTTTGGGCGGAAGCCTGTGGTGGGCCAGTGCACCATTGACCACCTGGACCGCTTTCGTTGTGATCCATATGCAGGAAAGGAGGATATTGTACCGCGACTAAAAGGTATGTCTGTAGGCAAGTCTATATGTTACATTTTTAAGCTTTTTGTTTTTATTTTTTATTTTTTTATTCCTGGTCTTATTGAATGTTCACAAACGACATTCTAGATGCCACAGAAAAAGTAAGTTCTGATTTACAGTGTACTAGGTAACTCTTCCAGGGGAATACTGATAGTCAGTGGTGCAGCTAGCCTGGACTCTTGAGGTACTTTGAGGAGCAGAGTCCAGTGCTTATGAGGCCACCCTCTGGCATGCCTTACTCCTGTGTAAACACAGGGTGTCCTTTGAGGTAATGTTGCCTGCTACATGAACTTTCCTATTTGCCTTTGAAGAAGGACCCTCAAAATTCAGGGGATGCTGTTGCCACATCAGCAACAGGGATGGGAGCATTCAGCCTCCAGCAAGTAGTTATTGTGCATTCATAGAATGTCATGAATTGATCTAACTGGTGGGGAGATCAAGGGACCAGAACAGTCTTGTCCTCAAAGTGCAAGAGTCCAGCAAGAAAATGAGTGTGTGTAGATCAGTGATCTAAATACTTTGGTGTAAAGATTCGGGGCCTTCTGTGTATGGAAAAGGAGAACCGATCCATGAGCCTCAAAGGAAGAGATTTTCTTTCTAAATGACAAGTGTGGTGTGGTTTGGTTTGCTTGGTTTGATTTTGTTTGTTTGTTTGTTTGTTGTAGTATAGGATAGCCTTGGACTCTGCTTTCTCCTACATCTCCCTTTCAAATGCTAAGTTTATTTTTCCTGGAAATACCAAGTTAAGTGTCTATGGGCCCACTCCATCCATATTTAACAAAGATGTTGTGAGGTCATTTGAAAGCCATTCCATTGTTATACATACAGGAAAATGTTAAGTGATATAGTTATGTAAGGAGAGGGCAGGCTATAATATTTAACTTAGAGTCTAAAATAAATAGCTACTGATACAGTGTTTTGTTCTTTCCCATTTAATAGACACTTGCTTTTAGTTTATCATATACTTAATACTGCTAAGGGCTCGGGGCTCAGTCACTTTAGTGTCAAAGATCCCAGACAGTTTGGTTTTATGAGATTAGACCATAGTGTAGGACTAGAAAATTCTATTCATCTATCATTGAAAACTCTATTCAAGCTATCAAGATTGAAATAGATGTCTCCTGTTTAACCAGGTAAGACACAAGCCAGTTCTGGTTAAACCACCCAAAGTCTTGGTATTGATATTACAAAGACTCTAAAAGCTATCTGTAAGGCCAGGCGGTAGTGGTGCATGCCTTTGATCCCAGCACTTGGGAGCCAGAGGCAGGCAGATTTCTGAGTTCGAGGCCAGTCTGGTCTACAAAGTTGAGTTCCAGGACAGCCAGGGCTATACAGAGAAACCCTGTCTCCAAACAAACAAACAAACAAACAAAAAAGCTATCTGTAAGAAGAGGAAAAAAATATCAGGCACAAGCAGTGTTTTCTGTGCCGTCCTCAGATTTTGCTTAGTGGGGGATTTAGGATAGTGAAGAACTATCACTTAGGAATACATTTGCATATGTAGGTATTCATGCTTCCTTGTCCATCTGGCTCTGGAGTCCTGTGTGACCGAAGTGGCCTGCGGTTGCAGATGAGCTTATCTTGGAAGTTTCTAGGCTACTCATCTAGCTGAGGGTGCCAGGTAAATGCAAAACTCTTTAAAACAACCAGTATACCGCAGATGCTCAGTAAATGTCAGGTTCCTTCCCCTACCTGAAATATTTCTCTGACACTTATTGAGTACCTACTCTTCCCTGGACTCTGGGTGATTGATAACAAAGAAACTAGAGTCTAACAGATCTAGGCTATGAACTTATTTCCATCCAAGGCTTAACTGGAAGTAAATGACCTGCTTTCTTGTAGCTTTGGCTTATGTTTTTAATCTTTAAAATGGAGATTATATCATAGTAAGGATGATCAAAGGGCTAAATGAGATCATGTAAACAAAGCACTTAATTACCCAATACCTAAAGGTGGTAGGTACACCTCACCCGAAAGTGTCTTCCTTCTGAGCCTTCATGTCTTACATGTCCAATGCCTGGGTGGGATACAGGAAGCTCTTTTGACTTGGTGGAGTTTGTTGTGTCTGGGTTCCAACTTAGGACCTCTTGTGGTCTTTGGTTTAAAAATATGATGCTCCCATGACCCCACCCCTACCCCTGCATCAGGCTGGATTTTGACACTTGCCTTTAACTGAGATAAACCATGTGACTCGAGAGCCTATTCCCAAGCAATTGCTGTTACTCCAAAATCCAGAGTTGCATCCATCTGGGAAACTGCATGTGAGATCAGAGCATGGGCCTCCTACCTCTGTATACCATGGGAGAGCAAGGGCTGGATCCACAACAGCAGCTTCAGACTGCTGAAGAGATTCATCCCTGCTTTTCCTTCCCCTCTCATCTCCCCTCCCCTTCCCTTCCTCTCTCTAATCACCTTCTCTATCTATCCTGTCTTCCTCCACTCCTCTTCTGCGTTCCTCTATCTCCTTTCCCAAGAATATGAGGCTCTTAAAAGAGACACAGATTCACCATCTCCATGCCCATTCCTACATGTCAACACGATCTTTTTAATTGTGTGCGTGTGCGTGTTCGTGTGCGTGTGCATGTTGCTATGCTGCAGGTAGAGGGCCACTTGCAGGAATCAAGTCTCTCCTTCTTGCACTGTGTAGGTTCAGAGAATCAAACTCAGGTAATCAGGCTTGTCGTCCAACACCTTTGCCTGAGAGCCATCTCTCTGGTCTTCAACACAATTTTTTTTCAAGCACTCGTTATGTGTAAGAACTGATTTAACTACCCCCAAACCAAGACACATGGGCCACAGAGTCCCCTATAAAATGTCTAAAATCCTACCCTACTCTGAGAATGTGGCAAGTGGTCATTTTCCACATTCAGGTGTAGTCTCCTCATTGAAAAGTTTCACCCAAGTTAACTCTGTCATCCATCCTGCGGCTGCTCCACTTGACCGTGGAATAGAATGTTCTCCAGTGTGCTCTTCTAAGTGTCCTAGATTACATAAGAGCTCTTTGCCTTGCAGCCTCCCTCATGTCTGCCCCTCCATGCCGGGATGTCGTTATTGAAGTAGAAGACACCAAACCGCTACTGGCTTCTAAGGTAGGTCGTAGTCCAGATGTCTAAGCAATTGGTGAACTCCAACAGCCATTCAAGGCCATTAAAATATTGCTCATCAAACCAATGCACAAGGACTGAGACACAAGATCCGAATCTTTTATTCATCCACAGTTAACAGTGAAATTGTATCAACTAGGGCTTCTTAAAAGTTTTCCACTTATAATCTTTTTCACCTGAGAATTTAGACAACCTCAGGTGTATAGTATACAAAACAAGGTGTGCAAATCAAACATACGCGGATACTTAATTATAAAGCATTTTATAAATAATTCTTTGCTAGACATAATTTTACCATATGTTGAAAACAAAATCAAGTTTGCATTCTAATGTGATGGGCACACTTGTTCATTTTTATATAAAGATTTGAATCTCAGCTGTCCTGCAATATATAATACTGCAGGACACAGCATCATTAATGTTTTTCAGGGTTAATTAATATTTTGATTTTACTGTCATGGGTGCTGAGATTTTGGATAAATGTATAGTATTAATACACAATGGCAGAAGTATGTTTCGGGCCATTGCAGAGACTTCTGGAAACTCTCCTAATTCCAAGCCAAAATTCATTTAACATTTTTTTTTCTAATGAAACTCAAATCAGAAACTCAAAGAGAAATCAAACTCAATGAGAAATCATATTCTAACACAATGTGATCCAAAGATATACTAACTTGATACTTACATGCCAAGGAATGTTGGTGGAAACTATTGCATCTTTATTTTCTATAATTAAACCATTGTGTTTCTACAAGAGCAGAAAAGTTGGTATGTACAAATGCTGCAGTCTGTAGCATGGACTAGACCCAGATCTGTGCTGAGGTGCTTCGGGTGGTGTTCGCTGGGGTCTTGTGGTGTGACTACATGCACAGTACAGAAACGCATGGGTTGTTGGTTCAAAACCAAAGCCACAATGGAGTTGCATGGTACAGTATGGGTGAGCATTGCCAGGAACACTTTTCTAGCAAATCATTAATTGCACTTTAATGATGCACTTGGACTCCTTACACACTTTATTTTTAGTTATTTTTTACTTGTTGCACACTCAGAAACCTTTTACTATTGTCACATATTCTACACACACACACACACACACACACACACTGTGCCACACACATTCAGGTACCCCAGCCCCAAATGAGGTCATAACCTACAATTTAAAAAGCTACTGAGGTCCAAATGATATCGTGTTAGAAGTTTCTAGAGAAAATTGAAACATTGAATCAACCAGAACATGCATGTCAAAACTTTGCCTATGTGAGGTAGGATTGTCATGACTTGAAAGGAGCCTATTTGTCAGTATAAGGAACAGCCTGGGTTTTTATGTTCACTGTAGAAGTTGTTTGTGGGAATCCTTACTCAGGACCCAGTCTGAAAACCATCCAGCCACTTCCTCAGAAAGGAACAAGAAAGTTTGAACCCAGAAAAAAGAAAACACCAAATAGCTCACTGTTTCTCTTGGCATTTACAGTCAACTTTCACAGCATGTTTTCATATGCAAACTGGCTGGAACACACACATGATTGCACTTTAATGTGTTATGTCCATAAACGGTACCTTTAAAAAAACCACTTCTTTCCCACTGCATTAAACTCACTAACAATTGGACCATGTTAAATGTGGGCTCCACAGCCAACTCTGGATTGCTGTGTGTTTGAGTCTACTGTGTGGCAATTCTACACGGTCACAGATGACAATATCAAATTCCCCAGCCCATAAGGCAACATGACTATGTTCACTTATTGAAAATAACCCCTATTAGTCTCAATAAGACAGTAGTTGCACAGGGAGAAGTAATGTATAATAGACTCAAGGATTCTTTTTCATGGTGATTTTTCACAACTGCTCTGGGAAAAGGCCGTGTAAGATCCTACTTGATAACGTGCCAGTCAGTCCTTCCTGTGTGTCTTCTGTGTACTCAGTCATCCTCGGTACTTCTGAGGAGCCAGTAAAATATTGTCAGTGCTACTCCTTTCTTGACAGCGATGGAACTAGGCTCCTCTAGCAACACACTATGAAAGGTCCGTGTGCATCAGCTTTTAACTGGGAGGAGCAGCAGGCCTGGAGATGATAGTGTCAACTCCTTCCCACTACACTATAAATGACTATAGTCAGCTTGCTCCCCTCATACCTAGTTGAGGTACAGTGTCAACAAGGAAAGGTGGGATCTCCTCTAAACTCTCAAGTCCCTGTGTCAAGGGAGACATGGCATACCTCTGTAATATCCAATAAGCAATGTGGAACTTTGGAAGAGCCAATGACAAGCTTACTAATGTCCTTTATTACATGTATCACATGTACATGTAATGTACACATTTGACCACTAACTTGATTTTAGACTTTTTATCTGGATACACTGAATGAGTCCACACTAACTGCTGTTGCTGAGGGCTGGAGGCCGAGACTTTCCATGATGGCATCACGCTCTGTGATGTCTGTGGGACTCGTGACGGATGAGCTTAGCACTATCTAAGGACGAGCAGGGGAGGAGGACATGGGGCAGATTGGTCAAGTGCCAGGCAGACAGCACAGACCTTCTTCGTGGCCGTCTCAACAGTTGCCTTCCAATTCCAGTGCTTAAGCAGTGTGTCAACAGCACTCAGCAAAATGGCCTCTCCAAGGACAGTGCATGTATGTATATAATATGATGCATGAGGCTGCATGGGACTGGGGCAGCTTGGTCTAAGGACTTGAATTCCTCCAGGTTCTACTAGTAGATTTTGGAGTGAAAGGTGATATTTAGATGAATAATGTCATTTTAAGCCAAGGGGAAGACTGGCCCTGGGCCATGTAGTGCTTTGAGTTGAATTTTCAAGTTCATTTATTAGATTGAGAAAAAAGAAAGAAAGAAAGAAAGAAAGAAAGAAAGTCAACGAGTTGCTGCCCTTCCTTTTTCACAGGGGATGATGAGCGATCAGGCATGAAGGGATCCTCCTGGGCTAACCCTGAAATTTAAAGGCAGCAACTTGTTTTGGATACTCTTTAAACATGGCTTGTTCTTTTCCCTAAATCAGTTTTTTATAACTGAAAGTAAGCATGAAGAAACAGACTAAATATCTGAATTTAAAACTATTAAGATTGTCAAGAGTTTTTTTTTTTAAATTCCTCTCTCCAAAATCGCACTTAAACTGTGATTACTTAACTCTAATCTTGCTTTGGAATGGAGCTAACAAAATGAATTAATACGTCTCTTCCTCTCTGCTTCCTTTGGCGCTTCTGTTGCAATAGGGGCCAGTCTAGGTAGAAATACTGAGGACCTGAAGAAGCAGGGTGGCACTCCATACAGCAGCCACAAAAGTGCTGTAGGCAGATATTGGGATTTCAGAAAGGGGCACTGTGTTCTCAAACTAGCCCAAGGGGTTAGCTTACCAGTGTCCCAGCAGAAAACTCAAACTCCAACAAACTCCTGGGCAGTCCCTAACACCAGGAGGGGCAAATCCTCCATGTAGACATTCAAGTGGAAGGATTTGGCTGGTGAGAAACCTGACATCCTTGTAGTAGAAGAGACTTCTATCAGTATTTAAGCGGCATTCTTACATAGGCATGGAGGGAAACACAGAAAGGGCACTAGCATGATGACCTGCAGGTGTGCACACCTTGTGACAGGAGAGTTCTTGAAGGGATGAGAAGGAGGTCGTATTGGGGATATGCCTTTGGAGCTACACGGAATGAGAGGCCGGGGGTTGGAAGATGAGTAGCTTTCACACACACCTCCTGAGCACCTACTGTGTTAGCTGATCACAGTCTAGTTCAGCCCCACTAAAAACGCAGCCATTCAAGTACTGTGTTAAAACTCTTTCGTGTGTTTTCAGAGAAGAAATCTAAGATATGTCCAGTGATAAGATGATCTTAACTAGAATAATTGGGCAATCTGTTAAATGTTGATAGTAAGTATGCAGGAAAATAATGTTTCTTACTCTCTTTTTTTCTCTAAACCTAATGTTCATGGGATCTTAAACCAAATATCCACGTGACTCATCCATATGATGTATCCTGCTACTGGACTCATATGTCTAGCTGTCGGAAAAGGTAACTATTGTATATATGTTTGCACGTCTAAATTCATGGGGTGAGAGATGCTGCTCGGGAGGAGAGAGCTTGTCTTTGCATATGCAAGGTTCTTGGTTCAATTTTCGATACATGTATTTTCTGCCTGTAATCTACAAAGGACATTTAATTCATTATAACTGTGTGTGTGTGTGTGTGTGTGTGTGTGTGTGTGCGTGCACATGCACACGCACATGCACACAAACACAACACGAGTGCATGCACACACTTGTATGCATGAATATAAATGTAAAGACATATACAAAGGTGCACGTGTACATGAGCATTTAATATTATACACATAAATCTATAAATACTTGCCCTCACGTATAAATGAGAAACAAACTTTTTTTGTTTTTTAATGATTTCATTTGTATGGGTGTGTATATGTGAGGCTATGCACACATATGTGCAGGTACTTGTGGTGACCAGAAGAGGGCATCCAATTCCCTGGAGTTGGAGTTCAAGGGGTTGTGTGGGTGATGGGGTCTGGAAGAGTAATGAGGTCTCTCGATGTCTGAGCCATCTCTCCAGCCTGAAGCAGCCTTTCTTCCTCCTTGTTGCTTCTCCATCCTACAGGAGGTCATGCTTATTTTTGAGAGCTTTCCTTCCCAAGGCAGATTAGAAAAAGCAGTAAGAGTCTCATCCGGATGTGTCTTTGTTATAAATCAAGGTGGAGGTTGGGTGTGGTACTTCTAACCTGTAGTCATAGCCCTTTCGAGACTGAGACCAGAGGATGATTAGGAAGGAAGGAAGCAAGCAAGCAAAAAAGAGGGAAAGGAGGAAAGGGAAGGAGAGAAATAGAAAAGGAGAAAATGTAAGCAGCTATGCAGGCACTGACCTTTGAGCGCCTCGCTTATTATCTCTTTTGCCAAACCAAGAACACTCATCAAAACAAGAGGTTCATGACTCTGGTTATAACTGAAATCACCCCAGGGGATTTATGCGAACATAATGAATACCCAGTTTTCAGCCCACACTGACTGGTTCAGACCCTGAGGGATGGGGTGAGAGCCACTAGTGTACATGAACCCCAATGCCCCCTACTTTTGTTTCCTACTTTCAAGGTTTCAGAGGTCTTTAGTGATCCGATCTGATTTCCAAACCAACTCTCCGAGGCAGATGGTGGCAGTTGTCACTAGATGAAGAAACTGAGGGCCAGAATTGCAGAACAACTTGCCCAACGCAGTGTGGCTTATAACATAAGGGCTAGAACTAAAACCGGCTCACCTAACTCTCAGAGAGATTTGTACTGTTGCTAAAAGAGCTAAGGAAATGAGATCAAAGAAAGCATATATTAGAAATGCCATTCTAATTGATTTATGGATGCAAGCATTAACAGTAAAGAAATGAAAAGAGACAAATTAATAGATCATATGTATCAGGTCTACGAACAACATCTGATATAGACGTGAGCATTGAAGCAAATGCATTTCATCGGGGCTGAGAAGATAATCCAGTGGGTGAAGTGCTTTCTCAGAATCTCAGGGACTTGAATTCTATCTCCAGAGTTTATGTGAGAATGCTGAGTGTCATGGCACATGCTTGTATTTCGGCAGTGGGGGGCAGTGGAGACAGAAGGATGACTGCCTTTGCGGGCCGCCGAGTCTAACCCAAATAGTGACCCCAGACAATAGGGACCCTGTTTCACAGGAGGTGAACAGCATTCACACGGTGTCACCCGAGGTTTTTGTTTTCTGGCCTCCACATGTACTCCTACATGTGTGTACTCCTCTATACACAGGCATCTACACACACACACACACAGACACACACACACACACACACACACACACACACACACACACCACATCCATGTCATCGGTTGAGGTCTCCTGCTTCTGAGCAGAATTGTGGATGTGCTGCCCACTGTACATGTAAACAGAGGCAGATAATCTCAGAGCTGTCAGTAGCCTCCCCTCTCTCATCTGTTCCATAGTGATTTTTCTGTAAAATAAATCAGAAATCCAAATTAATAAATCAAAAATTTTTTTCCATTTGGATGGGGCTTTAGGAGGAAGAAATTGTTGACTGGTGGAGTAAATTTTATGCTTCCTCTGGAGAGCATGAAAAATGTGGACAGTATATTCAGAAAGGCTATTCCAAACTCAAGGTACTTGGACCTATGTTCTTATGGGTGGGGAAAAGCCAGTTCCAGCATGCTGTAGGCCCTAGGTTTACAAGGCCTCATGGTGGGTGCTGATGGAGAGGGGCCAGGAGGGCCTCTGCTCTCCTGGAGAGCCCTCTTGCAACAGGCTTGGCTTTGCCAAGTACCAGGGATTGAGGAAAGTTGCTGAGTTATGGTTGCGTGACTGCCACTTTGGGGCTTGGGGGCATCTGGCAGAAGGCTGGGAATGGGTTAGTCCCATACTAATTAGGCCAACAATTATCCAGAGTTGTTTGGCTCAGGGAGACCCAGAAGTCACTGTGCCCTTTGCAGAACAAAAAAAAAAAAGATGTTAACACACTTCATTTTGTCTTCCAAACAGTGATCAGTTTTGCTAAATTAACCGTTGATTCTGTTACGTGTATGCCTTGTCATATCACAGCCGTGGGGCACACGTGTGCAGGAGGAAGCTGTGGAGCCGGCCAGGGATGGTTATCTGCACTGTTCTCTTCATGTCTAGTTATTAAAATTATTCCTCTATCAAAGAAGAATCTCCATGCCCTTGCTTATTGATAGCGTAATGTATTTGTGTAGTGTAAGGAACACCAGCGTGTTATCGATGGAAACATGGAAAAATAATGAGACTGGGGTGAGGGGACAGACGTGAGTTCCCTCTTCCTCTTCTCGCTTCCAACTTTCTTTCTTGTCCTTTTTTTTTTTTTTTTTTAAACCAAGGTCTAATTTCTATACCACAAGCTGATCCTCCCACAAGGCTTTGGTGTTGCTCAAGTCTGTGTAAAGCAGCACCCACAGCAAGGGGAAGACCATTTTCACACACAGGAAGCTCCTCTGGTGCTTTCACACACAGGAAGCTCCTCTGTGCTCCTGTCAAGCCAACTCTCCGTGAGCTGTATCCCTCTGATGCACAGCTGATCTGATAGCTACCATGATATGCTGGCTTCAACTTCGTGAGTCCAGATAACTGGACTCATACAATATTCATTCTGAATTTGGCTCCTTTGGTCCCAAAGGAGTCTGCTTTTGAGACTCGTCATGTTGTTGCGGGTGTCACAAGTTTGTTTACTCTTGCTGAATCTTATTGGATCAGACTAGATTGGAGGTGGATCATGCTCACACCCTATCTCACCTCCCCCTACTCCCTCTCTCTCTCTCTCTCTCTCTCCTTCTTTTCTCTCTCCTCTCCACAGTTTGTTGACTCATTCTCCCTACACTGGACCTTCTTGAACTACATGGACATGCTCTTGTTTCTCCTTGGTAAATTCCTAGAAACACCATTTCTGGATCCTAGGATATTTAACCCCCTAAAGGAAGTATGGCGTTTTCCCATGTGACTGTTGTATGCTGCACCCATGAGGGTCCCAGGAGTTCTGTCCATCCTTTTATACTCAGTCCTGCAGGCTGGAGACTCCACCTCTGTCTTAATGAGAAACCTAGAGTCTCCTGCTGGTTTTCAGATCTATGACTGTGAACTGGAGGACGTAGCGGACTTTGAAGGCCTGACAGATTTCTCAGATACTTTCAAGTTGTACAGAGGCAAGTCTGATGAGAATGAAGATCCGTCTGTGGTAGGAGAGTTTAAAGTGAGTAAAGTGTGTGTGTGTGTCCTGTTGAAAAATTCATCTTTGTTGTTGTTGTTGCTGTTGTTGTTGATCTCGGATGAAAAACAGCTGATGTCTACAACTATACACACCTGTCCTCTGCTCACCGCAGGAAGGAAAATGCCTCAGGGGATCCAGGGTATGGCTTTTCCCTGCTTGGGCCAGCCAGACTGAATTCTCCTGGGTCAAATCTTCCCAAGATCTCCTTTCTCTTCCGTTCTGCCCTCCTGGGGTTTTTAGCAAGATCATGATGGCAGATTCCCAGGCCAAGATCTTGGCTCCACCTTTCTGCTCCCAAGCAGTCTCTCCTCACCGGAACCAAATTCCATCCCCCATCTGAATGGCTTAAGCACACCTCTTGTATTTCACAGCTCAGGTCTCAACTCCTTCCAAAGCCAAGTTGGCCTTTCACAAGTCATGGGTCCCTCCTGCATATGGATGAACCACTCCCAAGTCCCAAACACACCTTGCAAGTCCTCTGGATGGATGTGTGGAGCCTTAAACCAGGCTGCTCCTCCTTCCCTGGGTGCCCTTCCTTTCCTCTCTGTAGTGTGACAAAGCCCTGCTCATGCCCTGAGACAGCTCAAATGTCAGTGTTTGTCAAGAGTCCCCTGGTTGCTTTGGGCAGCGTGACTCACCCATGCTCTGGGCTCCCACAGGTCTGGGTTCACCCCCTGTCAGGTTTGATTGCTACTTCTCCTCCCAAGCACACTTGGCAAGGCCAGGGCATCTGACACTGCCCTTCCTAATCCTTTGCCAATAGCAGACACGGCTAATGGATCAGGGGATTACACCCAACACAGGGTCTCAAATCCTCCCCACCCTCCCGCTAAGCCCACAATAGGGTATAGAGTCAAGCTAATCTAGCATCTTGTGCCACACTCTGCTTCTTGATTTTTTGGGTGCTCCACACCCAGTATTCAATGGGTGCTTGCTTCATGACATGTTCCTGAGTGCAGCTGGCCAGAATAAAGACCCAAACATCCTAATCCCAACTTCGATACCTTTCCCTGTACTTAAGCTGGTTTCAAAACAAAGTATGCGGTCTTTTTAGCTGAGACCTGAAGCAGAGCATCGATTTTCTTGGGAGTGGAGCCCAGAAAGATGGGGAGACCCAGCAGTGAAATCACCTCAGGACTTGTCCCTGTCTTCAAAACATTTTCAACTCTTTCTCTCGTATTGCCACCATGACCCCTGACACTGACCAGCCATCTCCACTTCCTGCCCAAATTATCACCCGATTCCTATTGGTGCCCTCTTCTGAATTGATGGCTACAGAATGCAGGCGTGTCCCCTACTGGAATCCCATAAGAGCCTATATATATTATGTCAAAGACGAACACCCAACTGTGTGAGATAGAGAGTGCCCTGTGTACTCTGAAGAGGGGCACATTTCCACAGCTCCCTCTACCCAGTGGCCAGGGTCCTTGAAGTCACCATCAGTACATGTCTCTCTCTTTCTCTCAGGGCTCCTTCCGAATCTACCCCTTGCCAGATGACCCCAGTGTGCCGGCCCCTCCCAGGCAGTTTCGGGAACTGCCTGACAGTGTCCCACAGGAATGCACGGTTAGGATTTACATTGTTCAAGGCTTACAGCTCCAGCCCCAGGACAACAATGGCCTGGTAAGAGTTTGGGTGTGGGGCCTTCTCCTGTAGCAGGATAATTACAGTCATCAGCCATGGTAATTGTCACCTTCTTTCTTTCTGGGCGTCTGTTATCTCACAAGGAGAAAGATACTCTATCAAAACAATGCGAGCAGGATTGTCCCTATGGGGATTTACCCAAGCTCTTTGGCTGGAGTTGGGGGATGGGGTGTTTAGGGCTCTCTACTTCATCCTTCTCGTGTTACTGATGTGACCCAGGACAAGATTTGCTTCAGTCACAGGGCCAGCGTGAGCAGAGTTAGGTCATCCCTACCTCCACCGCATCCCATCTTTTCACCCACACAGATGCTTTGAAGGAACGCTGGCCCACTGCCACCCAAAGGAGAACCATGCATTGAGCTCATCCTAGGCCCTGGGTGCCCCAGGGGCCACCTTTGTCATCACTTGGGAGTATAGAAGCAAGCCAAGTCTATCCCCGAAATTGACTTCAGTTTGCACCCGGGATGATATAACATCTCACCTGTCTTTTCTCCACAGTGTGATCCTTACATAAAAATAACCTTGGGCAAAAAAGTAATCGAAGACCGAGACCACTACATTCCCAACACTCTTAACCCAGTGTTTGGCAGGTAACGTACAGTTCAAAATATTCCTTCTTCATGAAATGTGCCCTGCTCTGTTTGAGGTCCTAATGCCAGGAATATGTAGAGATACCTTTATCAGAGAAATAGGTAGAAGGACAGGAAGGGCCCGCGAGGAAAAAAGTCACACGATGGATTTCTCTGAGTCAAGATCTATTCCAAGTCCTTGGGGGTGGAAGCAAGGTCCCAGGATGCACTGAGCTTGCGGAGGGATTCAATTCTATGAAATCCTGTTTTCAGGGCCAGGGGATAACGCCGATGGGGTTGGGTGGGGTGGGGTGGGGTGAGGGTAGGGATGACCTGACAGGAAGTGGGGTTTACTGGGATGTTATAGTTCTCTCCTTTTGATGCGGTGAATGTTTCACTGAGGGAGGATGCTAAGTGACGAAACAAATATTCTGTTTTATCGGTCTTTAATGTCCCCTAGAGCCTTGACACAGCATTATTCTCTTTATGCTCATAGCCTTGACTTGTTTCTGGTCTGGAATATGTGTATTTTTAAAACATTTTTATTCATGTCACTTGTGAACGCATGTGTGCATGTGGTGATGAACACCTGTGTGCGTGTGGTGGCGAACACCTGTGTGCGTGTGGTGG
>JADRCD010202905.1:0-10000 GCA_019843815.1 Montemys delectorum | reverse complement strand
AAAGAAATCTGCCTCCCAAGTGCTGGGATTAAAGGTGTGCGCCACCACTGCCCGGCAGAGGAGAATCTTTAATGTCGCTCCTCATCTTCCAGCTCGTTTGAGAAGGGTCTCTTATTCACTGCTGTGTACAACAGGCTAGCTTACCTGTGAGCCCCAAGCTATTCTCCTATCTTGCTCCCCCTCCTGTTTTGGGGTACTAGGATTTCAGACTACCACATCTGGCTCTTTGTGGCTACTGAGATGCCAAACTCAGGTCCTCAGGCTTGTTCTGCAAAGCCTTTACCATGTGAACCATCTCCCTAGTCCAACGTTTTTTTAAAAAAATCTAATTATATTTATTTATTAACCTGGATGCATGTTGAGGTCAGAGCCTATGGGAATTAGTTCTCTCTATCGTACGGATCCCAGAAACCCACCTTAGGTGGTCCAACTGAGTTCTCTGTCCAGCACCTTATCTAATTCTTTGAGACGAGGTCTCTTGATGAACCTGGGGTTCACTACTTGACTAGGCTGGCTGGCCAGTGAACCATGGGGATCCTGTCTCCGCCCACGCACATACGCCCTGCGCAGAAGTTACACAACCACACAACCACACTCCACTCTTGTGTTGGAGCTAGGAACCAAACGCATTTCCTCAAGCCACATGGCACATACTTTACCAAGAGCGCCATCCCCCAGCCTCTCATCATTGCACGTGGGTGAGAGATTCTAGAAGAATGAGTATTCTTTACAACCTGAGGATAACGTCCTCCGTGTGCCATTCCATATATCACTACAAGACGGGGGCAATACTTTAGCCTAGAACCTTCTACTCCTATCCCACTGGCGACCGTTTATCCCATGAGGTGATCCAGATAATGTCAGCTGTTTAGATGCCCCCAACAGCTGAACTTTTCTCTCCCAGGTTCACAGTCCCAGGGCTAAGGACTGGGAAGGAGTATGACTTTTGCATCAGGTCGGTCAGCGAGGCTGGGGTTGGTGAGAGTTCAGCGGCAACACAGCCTGTCAGGGTCAAGCAAGCTCTAGGTGAGTCTGGGGCAGTGCCCACCTGCAATGCTCAGGGAAGCCAGGCCTGGGAAGGAGCCAAAGCTATGCCTTGGAAGGTCTGATTCCAGTCCTGCCTGTCCTTTCCATCAAGGAAAAGAGGACAGTGGTCTGAAGCCATTGTGTAAACTGATCCTGGGCCTCTCAAGGCATTGGGAAGGCTCCCAGGCTCTGAGGTGAGACTCTAAGATGCCTGTTTAAGGGAGCAAGACACACTTCTGGCTCAGAGAGGACTGCTAGATCTGGGTGGGCACCCACAGGGGAGGCCTGCTAGGCCCCACTGCCCAGTTCAGCCTCCCCAGGGGACCCCTCTCCTCAGCCCTTGTCTCCTCCAGCCACTCCATCGGCCCCGTATGACTTTGCGCTCCTAAACTGTGGGAAGAACGAAATGGTCATTGGATGGAAACCCCCGAAGCGGCGCGGAGGCGGCAAGATCCTGGGCTACTTTGTGGACCAGCATGATTCAGAGGAGTCAGACTGGCACGCAATCAACCATCAGCCCATCCCAAGCCGCGTGTGCAAGGTGAGGCCAGACAATGGACTCAGCCTCCATCTCTACTGCTATGCAAGGTGCAGAAATGCATCCTGGGAAGCCTCTGCACTGGAAGGCTCTGCCACCCAGTGGCCCTGGAACAGCCACATTGGCAGCTGCAATGGGTTTCTTGCTCTGGCTGTCCCACTGCCCTTTCCCGTTCTCTGCCCCAGCCTCAGTTTGCACGGCCTGACTTCTCACCTCTCTAGGTCACCAACCTTCATGAAGGCCATTTCTATGAGTTCCAAGCCCGGGCCATGAACTGGGCAGGTATTGGTGAGCTGTCGGCACCCAGCAGCCTGTTTGAGTGCAAAGAGTGGACAATGCCAGAGCCAGGTAAGAGCCTGAGAGCCAGTGCCCAGACTTGTCCCCACCCTCCCTCGTCACACCAACAGCACGAATGTCACTGCCCGTCCTGGACATCCTGCCTTGCCCTGTTGGCCCAGACCTCACAGTTCTGCACAGGCTGACCCAGTAAACCCCGACACAGACTATCTTAAGCTTGCCTGTCCCTAACCACAGCACGGCTGTCCCCAACCTTGACACCGTCAGAACTCTTTCTGGCCAGATATTTCATTGACCCCCCCCCCCCCGAGGTCACACTGTGAGAACAGCCAGTTCCTGGCTTGCCCAGGACTTTCAGTTCATCACCCCCAAACCCAGTCCTAGATCAACCGGGATAGTCGGCCACTCTGAACACCGCTCCTGGGACCTTACTGGTTGTCTCACAAGTAAGCCTCTTAGGTCTCCTAGGGGAAAACAGTCTCCGCTGCCACATCACCTGGCATGTCTCCATTCTGTGTTCCCCAGAGTACCTTCCCTAAATGCTGGGAACGGCTCTGTGGTGGAGGAGCATTCGCTAGCATATGGGATGCCCTGGGTTTTGCAAGCTGAGTGGCAACTGCAAGCAGCTAACGTCAGCTGGGTATTCGCTGTGTGGGTGCGTTCTGTGGATGGCCTTCCCGGTGCTCTCTACAGCTCCACATAATAAGAGTCGTGTTGCTTCACTTTAGAATCAGGAGACAGAAATACAGAGTCCCCATCACCCGAAAGCATGGAGCTGGGGCATGACCCAGGCAGTCTGGCTCCGGAGGTCATGACCTCAGCCTCCATCCTTGACTTCAAAGTGGCAAAAGTCTGGGAGGGTTCCTGCTGTCTCAGAGGGGGCGTGGAGAAGGCCAGGAAGGCTTCTGGGAGGAAATGATGCTGAGCATATTTTAAACAGTTAACCAAACTTCAGGTCCAAGGTCAAATATTGTGAAACCAAAGCGGGCCAAGTCCATACACCCAAGGAGGGTACTTCCAGACTTAGTGATGACTGACAGTCTGCCCAGCTTGTACACTGGCTGTTGAGCTGGCTGTCCATCTGTCTGGCTAGAAAGCTGACTGGGTAGATAGATAGTTGGCTAGTTGTTGCCTTGCTGAACAAGTCAACATCTATGCTCATATTTCCTCCCCAACAGGTCCCCCCTATGATGTGAGGGTGTCTGAGGTACAGGCCAGCTCCGTGATGCTACAGTGGGAGCCCCCACTGTACGCTGGAGCTGGGCCAGTCACAGGCTATCACATCAGCTTCCAGGAAAAAGGCTCTGAGGAGTGGAAGGCAGTCACCCCAGACGTCACCTCTGGCACCCACCTCAGGGTGAGTCCCTGCCCCCCTGTCTTCTCTGACATAGCATTTGACAGAAGCAGATAGCATGCAAACTTTTGTTTGTTTGTTTGTTTTTGTTTGTTTGTTTTTCGAGACAGGGTTTCTCTGTGTAGCCCTGGCTGTCCTGGAACTCACTCTGTAGACCAGGCTGGCTTTGAACTCAGAAATCCGCCTGCCTCTGCCTCCCAAGTGCTGGGATTAAAGGTATGTGCCACGATGCCCGGCTATAGCATGCAAACTTAAACAGTTCTCAGCAGGCACTTCTTTACTGAATAGCGGCAGAGGACCCGAGAGAGAGAGAGAGAGAGAGAGAGAGAGAGAGAGAGAGAGAGAGAGGGAGAGAGGCGCTTGCCTAGAGTCACATGGTGGTGGGTTTGGCTGGCTGGCAACACCCACTCCATGATGGACAGCTACCCCCTCTAAAAACTCACCTGAGAAGCAGCCCGTTAGAGCAGCATTTAGACACATGCATCTTTTGACACCCTCCACCCCAAATCTGCTTCTTTGACTGAAGCCAAAGGGAAACGACAAGGCATGTGTGCAGAGACCCAGGGGCAGTGGCGTGTGCTCTTTATAACGGCAGCCGTGGAAGTGACCTGATGTCTGTCACTGGGGGGGTTGGGTGCTGAACTAATTCATAGTGTGTCCTTCAGCGGAACCCGACAAGACAGTGCGGGAGAGGTGGTGGCATGGTCAATGCACTTGAACAATGTGTATATATTGTTTGGCGTGAAAACATACATCATACGTTGGAAGAATAATAAACCATAACGGTATGCTTAGATAGTGTGTATCTACCATGTCACATGCATTACATGTGAATAAGCATACATGCATATATGCTCTTTAATTCATTTGGTAATAAGAGTGGAAGCTCAGGGTGGGATTACAGATAGGTATGTATTCAGTTTATGTTTCTGAGAAGCAAATTCTAAAATTTCAGTAGCCCAGGATAGACTGTCATATCACAGTGTCACACAAAATACATGCGATGTCTGCTCATATGGCCTACAGCCTGTGGGGACTTCCTCTGCTTCAGGTCAAGCTACGAGGATAGGTCTGGAAGAGGATTCATTTCACCTCCTACAGCTCCGAGGAGGACTTATTTCCTGCGGCGCGCTGGCCTTCCCCCAGAGAGCTTGTTCTTTAGGTTTCCATTAGAGTCCTGTGAGAAGAGAAGGCAGACTGAGAACTCCCAACAGGAAAATAACAGGGTAGCAAATAGAATCCATCACGTACCATGTCTTCAAAAGCCACTGCTGCCCCTGGTCCTCTCTGGGAGGGGACTGTGGGGGAGGGGACTGCCGGGGAAGCTCTCATCCTTCCTGCTACCTTGTTTCTGACTGCTACCAGCCAACGCCTTGCTTCTCTTATAATCAGAAAGCAATGAGGGGCTGGAGAGACAGTTTGGCAGTTAAGAGTGCTGGCTACTCTTGCACACAGACTCAGCACCCAGATGGCAGCTTACAGCTATCTAACTCTAGTTCCAGGACATCTGACACCCTCTTCTGCCCCTGCGGGCATCAGACATGCACAGGAGGTGCACAGATATACATATAGGCAAAGCACACACGCTTATAAAATTATTTTTTTTAAAGATTTATTTATTTATTTATTATATGCAAGTACACTGTTGCTGTCTTCAAACATACCAGAAGAGAGCATCAGATCTCATTACGGATGGTTGTGAGCCACCATGTGGTTGCTGGGACTTGAACTCAGGACCTTCGGAAGAGCAGTCAGTGCTCTTAACCGCTGAGCCATCTCACCAGCCCCTATAAAATTATTTTAAAAAACAAAAACTTGAATTTTCTACAGATGGAGTTAAGGCTACCTAAGACAGTCAGGAGGACTGGGAAAAGTTTAGCATCAGGATATAGAAGCTGGGTGTGGAGGGGCATGCCTGTAACCCCAGTTTTGAGGGGGGCTACATAGTAAATTTAAGACCAATCTGTCTCAAAATAATAATAATTCACTTCTATAATAACTAGAGGTGATATTTAGGTCTTCTAGACACAAGTGTTAGACGAAAGGTGAGATCAATAAAGAGGACACGTGGAAGGAACACAGGAGAGGTAGAACTATATTAAGATAAATAGATGTGGACATAATTTAATGGATTAAAATCATTTGCTTGTCTCGTAGCTAATTGATAGGTCATCCCTCTCATTCTGGTGAGCTTCCTAATTCACTCTTAAACTAGGGCTAGCTCCAGAAGAGAAGCCAAGCTGAGCGCAATGGCTGTAATCCATTTTGCTATTTGCTCATTAGGCTCGGGGAAGGGACGTGTTGGGTGATTTCCAGAGAGGAGAGCTGCTGAAGCAACTTAAAGGAATTGGAAGCAGGAAATGGCAAACAGACATCGCGTGTCAGGCCAAGTCCACATTCATGCAATCTTGACTTCCCTGAGGACGTATTGAACTGGGGTTTGTCAAAAAGTGATGCTGAGCTGGGCATAGCAGTAAACAGCTGTCATGCCAGCACTTTAGAGATGGGGCAGGAGGATCAAGAGTCCAAGCCCAGGTGGGCTGTGGTGGCATGTCCCTTTAACCCCAGTTTTTGGGAGGCAGAGGCAGGAGGATCTCTGTGAGTTCTAGGCCACCCTAGTCTACAGAGCAAGTTTCATGACAGCCAAAGCTACACAAAGAAACCCTGTCTCAAACCATACACACACACACACACACACATACACACACACACCAAAAAAGAGTTCAAGGTTATCCTGGGCTACAGAGCAAGTTTGATACCAGTCTAGGCTACATGAAACCCTATATTATATACAATCATAAGCAGTGGTGGCTTATGACTTTGATCCCAGCACACAGGATGGGAGACAGAAGGAGGATCTCTGTGAGTTCGAGGTCAGCCTGGTCTAGAGAGTGAGTTCAAGAACAGCCAAAGCTACACAGAGAAACCTTGTCTCAAAAGACATAAATAAATAAATAAATAAATAAATCAGAGTTAATATAATAGAGGCAGGCGGATTTCTGAGTTCGAGGCCAGCCTGGTCTACAGAGTGAGTTCCAGGACAACCAGGGCTATACAGAGAAACCCTGCCTCGAAAAACTAAATAAATAAATAAAATAAAATAAAAATAAATAAATAAATATTTAGCCAGGTAATGGTGGTGCACGCCTTTGATCACAGTACTTGGGAGGCAGAGGCAGGCAGATTTCTGAGTTTGAGGCCAGCCTGGTCTACAGAGTGAGTTCCAGGACAGCCAGGGCTACACAGAGAAACTCTCAAGAAAACAATCAATCAATAAATAAATAAATAAATAAATAATAAATAGTTGATGAGACATTAATAAAGTTAATGTTAGGTTAATTGTTTCTTTCTGAGTGTGCAGTTAATTGATTGGAAGACAACTGTAATAACAAACACCAAGAAAGGAAGATCCTCATGAACACATAAAGATGTACAGGGAAAGTCTTTGATACCGATCAATGTCCCTATTGAACAGTGGCTTTGAAGCTGAGATGTTTAGATGATGTTATGTCTGCCAGGCATGCAGCTGTAAGATGAGATCAATAAGTTGGTAGAGGTTTGACATACAGGGATGTGGGGGCGTCAGTCTCCCACGGCAGAGACAGCCAATGCACGGTAGATGGTCATTGCTCTTTCATGCGTGCTGGCCAGGCCAGGGCAGATAGCCTCAGGAACTTGGCCCTGGTTCCCACCTTGGGATGCTTGGCTGCCACTCAGTAATCCACTACCCACTTCTTGACACCTGCTTAGTGCCAGATCTGGAGCGGGTCCCAGACCTTTTAAGCTAAACATGCCATGGGTGTTTGTAACAAGTGACACCATTTAGTGATAAATGCTACACTGGAGAAGGATTGGGAGGGATCCTGGGAGCCTCAGGGAGAGAAGTGGAGCCACTCCCTGGCATCCTCTCACAGGCCACTGCTAAATAAGGAAGCCTGAGTTGGGAGCCAGTTAGACCAAGAAGAAAGTGGGGTGGGGTACTCTAGGCAGAGACCTCAGCAAGGGCAGAGGCCAAGGACTCTAGAGAGCTGTGGAGTGAAGGTCACCTGCACAGGAGGAAGAGGGCAAAGGCTCAGGGACCCTGGGAGACTCTAGGTCATAAGCATCAGACCTTGAAACTGAACGTGAAGACCACTGGAAGACTTAGGCACAGTCAGATTGGCAAAGGTAAAGGCAGCCTGGAGAAAGGTCCATGCTGCAGAGACACCTTTGAGGGAACTGCTGAGCAGAAATGGGGTTTCCATCAAAGCACACACAGCTGGGACAGGGACAGGAGAGCCTCCTCCAAGAGGCACTAAGGAGCCACACTGAGCGGTACAGACTCTAACCCCAGCTTCCCAGAAGGGAAGGTAGATCCACAGCCTGCCTAGGCTACAGCGCCAAGTTCAAGACCAGCCTGGACAATTGATTGAGACCCTGATTCAAAATAAAATTTTAGAGCTAAAGATGTGGCTCAGATTATAGGCTGCCCACCTAGGATGCACAAGGCTCTGCACTTGGCCCCCAGCACCATGTAAGCCAGGCATGGTGGTATACACCTGCAGTCTCAGTGCCCAGGAGGTAGAGGCAGAAGGATCAGGAGTTCAAGGTCATCCTTGACTATATGTCTGGCCTGCATAAGACTGCCTCCAAATTTTAATTAATTTAATTAATTAATTTTAAGTCCAGATATTACTGTATAGCTCTAGCTGGTCTGGAACTTATATATAGACCAGGCTGGCCTTGAACTCATAGAGATCTGTGCCTCTGTACTAGGACTACAGGTATGCACCATCACATTGTCATTTTTTTTTTTTAATATTAAGACTGTAACTCAGTGGTAGAGTATTTGCTTAGCGTCCATGAGGGCCTGGGTTCAATCCCCAGGACCACTGAAGGGAAGAATGGAAATAATTTGTTTAGGGACAAGAAAGGAACATGGAAGGTGACCCTTGTCTGTCTCAGTCTCTCAAGAGAAAGCAATATCTGTGAGGTGAGGAATATGGGAAGGGAGGGGCAGTGAGTCATATTTAATCGGGTTCCGGGCATCAGTGCCCAGAGGATAAGCCAGGCAGAGAGCCCTAGAGAATACTGTGACTGCTGAGCAGTGGCAGTGCACGCCTTTAATCCCAGCACCAGAGAGACAGATGCAAGTGCATCTTGTGAGTTTGAGGCCAGACTGGTCTCTAGAGTTCCAGGACAGCCAGGGCTACACAGGGAAACCTTCTCTTGAAAAAAAGAAAAAGGAAGGAAAAAATGAAAAGAAAGAAAAGAAAAGAAAAAAAGAAAAGAAAACTGGACCCAGTTGGTAGGCACGGTAATGCACGCCTGTACTCTCTGCACTTGGGAAGCAGAGCCAAGAGAATCGGGGGTTCCAGGCCAGCCACAAATGCCTAGCAGGTTCAGATTCAGCTGGAGTTGCAAGAGATCCTGTCTTAAAACAAATATCAGAGCTTGGAAGCCAAGAATGATCCAGGCCTTTAGTCTTGGTAGAGCAGAGGGCAAGCCAAGAGAACGGTGAGTTCCAGCCTGGGCAGCACAGAGAGGCCCTATCTCCAAACAAAGACAAAACTGCCCTGGGTCCTAAGAAAAGGGCAAGTTCCTGGCCTGCCACAGCCCACAAGGGGTCCCAGCAGCTCCAGTCACTGTCCACGAGCCCAGTGTCCGCCAGCTCAGTGTCCGCCAGCCCAGTGTCCGCCAGCCCAGTGTCCGCGAGCCCAGTGTCCGCGAGCCCAGTGTCCTCGAGGGTGCACCTTTCCTGTCCTCAGGCTCTGCCTTCCTACCCGCAGGTGTCTGACTTACAACCAGGAAATCAGTACATGTTCAGGGTCCAGGCCATGAACTCAGCTGGTCTAGGACAACCATCAGTGCCCACTGACCCCGTGCTCCTGGAGGACAAGCCAGGTAGGATGACCAGGCTGCTCTCAGGGAGTCTGGGAGCAGGAGGAGCTCAGGGGGGAAGATGGGGAAGCCTAGGGGTACAGCTGGAGGCCTGGATCCGTTGGGCTGTCCCACTTGCCGCTCTACCTACCCACTGCTGTCTCAACATTGCCTGATGGCTTGAGCCCCTCCCCTTCCCCACGTACCTCCTCCACAGGCTGTGGGTGTCTCCCATGCCTTCTATGTCATCTGTATGAACTTACGAAAGTCCAGCTCCACCTCAGTCTCACCACGTGGCTCTGCCTTGCCTGAGCTCCCAGGGCCTGTCCTGCTATGTAATCCAGAGTCCCTCCTAGGTCCCTCACACAGTAACACCCACTTCAAGTGCAAAACAATTAAACCACCAAGGCCCACAGGCAGCAGACGGCAGACTCACCCACACTGCTGACTACAAAGCACTGTCTATTAAGCGTTGGATCAACAACTACTTGGGGAGGTTCACATGGCAGCAGGGGCACAACTGTGGATGAGGAAGCAGAGCTCTGCTGTTGTGAGGGGGGGATTGGGGAGGGCAGGGGGTGGACGAGCAGTAAAAGCAGATGGCAAAGTAGCCCGTGAGAAAGTCTTAGGATAGCCAGGCGTAAGGCAGAGATAGCTCTCAGCCGTGGAAAGTTTGCCTAGATCTGGGTCTTGTAGAGATGAAAAGAAAGGAGAGAAAAGGAATGTTTAAGGAATGTTTAAAGACAGGAGCCAGGGTGGTGACCCTAGCGCTCTAGAGGTCAAGGTTGTAGAATTGTGGATAACCTGGACTACATAGTGAATTCAAGGCCAGCCTGGGCTAATGTAGCAAATTCCTGTGTCAAGGAGAAGAATTAAGAGGGGCGGGGAGAAAGAGGAGGAAGGGGAAGGAAAAAGAAGTGGGAGGG
>JADRCD010202903.1:2058-17925 GCA_019843815.1 Montemys delectorum | reverse complement strand
ATCCGGATGGCTAGCTGGGAATGGCACGTGGCTTTCTCAGGCCAATCTTGTCAACTCTCCCATGTCTGGATGGGGCTGGTAGTGTGTGTCAGTACTGGGCTATGTCTCCAAAGGGTTCTGCTGCAGACAGCGCTTCTTCAAGGAAGATGCTCTCTGGTCTTCATCTGTGGGGTGATGCCAGGCAGACACGGTTGGTACCTGTCTATCATTCTGTAGTCTTCACCATTTTATCATAGGTATGGATTCAGTGCAAACCCTGTTGACTTCTCCTTGACATGGGTATGACTTTCACAAAACAGGCCAGGTAGAACTTGGGAAATCACTTGTAGAGTTTTGTCACTCTTATGTACACATACAAGGTCCCTAGTTGACCACAGTGTTAACTGACTTAATAACATGTGTATTTATACCCTTCTGTTTTGACCCTCACTTCTCTGATGTTCCATGTACTTATCAGGAGTGTGTGTGTGTGGTCACCTCCTAAGTATATTACTTGCTTTAAAACAAAACCTTTATCTGTATTGTCTTCTGGGGTACCAGATGCAGATAATGTCTTCAAGTCTCTCTGCTAGTGTAAACTACCCATGATTTAGTGCATAAGACCTTATCATTTGATGATCAGAAGCACAGCTAGCCAAATTCCTCTTTCCCAGAGAGACCATTTCTCATGCCGCCTTTATGAGTAAATAAATAACTGTGGTAGGCTTTGAATGTGAAATCAGATGCTTCATGAAGGCCATGCAATTGATTTCTCTCTGTTTTTTCAGTTGTTTCCAATAGGCCATCCTCTTTGGAATTAAAGATTTATGTGCTTATCATTCAGTGAAGTGAAAGTAACCCACCATTCCCACAGAAACTTGGGACCTCAGAGCCCAGGCTTCAAATATAATGCTGACAACTATGGCTGACATGAGCCATCTTAAATTTAATGTTTTGAAACAGTGACTTTTTATTTGTTCACCAGTCAGTAATCTGGGTAGGGCTTTGTATGCTGGCTCATTTTATATCAAGCTGACCACCACAAGTCAGAGTCATTTGGAAAGAGGGAACTTCAATTGAGAAAATGCCCCCACTAGATTGGCCGGTGGGCAAGCCTTAAGTACACTTTCCTGACTGATGATTGATGTGGAAGGAGCCATCTTGAGTTCTTGCCCTGATTTCCTTTGATGATTGACTGTGATTTGGTAATGTAAGCCAAATAAATCTGTCTCACTTCCCACCAAGTTGTTTTTGGTCATGATGATTTATTATAACAATAGAAACCCTAAGACACAGGGACAACATATCTCAGTTCTCAAGGTTTCAGCTGGAGCCAACACTTCAAAGCTTGAGAGCTGGGTTCCTTCTTTCCAGTGACCAGAAGCATATGTTGGGAAGACTTGAACAGCTGTGTCTGAGACATCAGGTCCCCTCAGGTATCTCTTGGTCTACCTATGTAGTCACTTAAGCATAAAGACTTGGTAATCATGCATCTTACATGGCAGCCGTTAGCTCCAAACGTGAATGTCTTAAGGAGCCTCATGGAAGCTGTATGATATTTTAGAACTTGGTCTAGAAAATTACAGTGCTCTGTTGGTCACATCATGCTGGAGAGAGTTCTAAAAGTCTGTATGCCTTATGACCAAAGGATTATTGTCTTATGTAAATGGAAAGAGGTATTGGGCACAGATGATGGAAGAAAGAGTCTTGGCTGGTTCAGAGCTGAAAGTCACTTTTCTGTGCCAGGAGGTTGGGCCACTTCTTAAGCTTTATGTTCTAATGAGCTTTCACATATACCTTGCTATTGATTGAAAGTGAATGAAATGCTGTAGTTTGGGTCCATATGTTAAAGGTGTGATCATCACCATATAGTACTACTGGGAGGTAGTGGAACATTTACGAGGTGGGGCCTATTGGAAGGAAATGAAGTCTTAGGTGGTATGATTTTGAAGGATACTCTCTTCTCTATTTTTGTTTCCTGAGAAGCTTCTTTGTCACATGTCCCTGATATGCTGAATTGCCTCCACACAGGCTCCAAAGCAACAATAAGCCAAGTAAGCCTGGGTTCAAACCTTCAGACTTTGAGACAAAATCTTTTCCTCATTTTAAATTAAATTCCCCTGGTATCATGTTACAAAAATGAAAAATTGACTTATATAAGAAGATTGGGATAGTCTAAAGAAGGAGGGAGGGGCAAGAGAGGGATGACTTTGAGCTGGCTCCCCATCTAGCCTCTGGAACCATTTGGAATACCTATCTGGAGATCCAGAGACAAAGGCAAAAGATTTTGTTTTCCTAACAACCTTGTGTAGAGAGGCTGAGCATAGGGCTGGTGAGATGACTCAGTAGTTAAGAGCACTGACTGCTCTTCTGAAGGTCATGAGTTCAAATCCCAGCAACCACAGGGTGGCTCACAACCACCTGTAATGAAATCTGACGCTTTCTGGTGTGTCTGAAGACAGCAACAGTGTACTTATCTATAAAAATAAATAAATCTTAAAAAAAAAGAGAGGCTGAGCACAAACCATCATATTTAAGGCCCCCAGCCACTGAAACGTATACCACCTATGGAAGCATGGGATCTTGTCTGCTCTGGGACAGTGTAAACTAGGGTTTAGGCATCTTTAGGAGGTGGGACATACATGAACTATTTGTAGAAGGCCATACATAACAGTGGTGGCCAAGGAGTGTTACATGGGGATGCAGCAGAGGGATGGGGTTGTTCCTTTTGGGCTATAAAACACTGTTTGTGACATTCCCAAAATGATAGAATGAGATTAGCAGGGAATGTGCACCCCTGCAACTCAAGTACTAAGGCCAAAACTGGGAGGGCTGGTGGCGTGTAGTTTTCATTATGTTCAATCATGGATGCTCAGGAAGGGAATGCTAAAAATACAATTACAGTGTAGCCATGTTTAGTAAATCATGTTGACAGGTGTGTGTGTGTGTGTGTGTGTGTGTGTGTGTGTGTGTGTGTGTGTATGTATGTGCCTGTGTACATATGTGAATGCAGATATGTGTGATTCAAAAATTGGAAGACAAAAACTGAGCAGATGGACATTTTTAGTAAGAACCCGGATTCTTTTGAAGTAGATTGTCTAGCACACAGCATGCCATGGTAAGGGTGCCCTCCTTTCATGGCATGGTTGCTATATCAGAAGCCTGCCATCTCTGAGGATGCTGTGGGAATCTCAGTAGAAAAGGAGATGAGAGTCTGGGTCTGTAAAGAGGCTAAATGGCTTTGGGACTTTCCTAAGAAAGATGCACTATTCTAGAGATCCTGGAGTCATTGCCTCAGTCCTCGGACTCTCAGGAAGACAGGTACTTCCCATCTCATAGTATGGATTTTTAACAACACACACACACACACACACACACACACACACACACACACACTGGAATTTGTAATTCTTCCAGGGAAAATTATCAGATTTCTAAAATGCTAGTGTCTAATATATTTTTTATCATTAAAAGTGCATTTTCCCCCTGAAAGCTAGAGATGGGGCTCAGTGATTGGGCATTTATTTAACATGTATGCAGCCATGGATTCAAGCTCCCCCCCCCAACTCAGTATCACAAACAAGAAGACACTAGCAAATTGCATAGGCTCTTTTAGATGTCAATGATAAAAAAACTTAGTGAGCAAATAAGATCAAATCTCTGGAGATCCTAACACTCAGATGTATCTATCATAACAGGAGAGATATATCACCATGTCAAATCTCAAGGGCCTGCATTCCCTTCCTCTTTCTCTGAAGCATCTTTATCCTTCCAAGTAGAGAGGATGATGGGAAAGAGGTTTGTACAAACTTAGAATGGGAAAAATGATGTATATAAGAAAGCAAGAGGGATACTGCTCTCTGAAGGAGAAGGTGGAGCTACTGAGGAGAGGAGAGTGTGGTAAGTTAGGCCGAAGGGAAGGAAGAGAGACTTAAAGGCTGGAGAACTCGACTGAGGCAAGAGACTGTAAAGAATACAAGGATTTCTACGAACCTGTAATATGGAGACAAATGTTGAGGAAAAATGAGGCAGCAGGTGGTTATGAAAAAGTATTTGTTACCTCAAACTGTCAGAAATTGTAAAGACATATATTCAATTCAGGCTTGATATTGAGAGCAATTTGACAGCCTGAAGAGGACCTGATTTTATTTGAGACATTTCTATCACCTATATTGGCCAGTATCAGTGCAAAACCAAAGCAGATCTTATTCTCTATGTTGTTTTATGACCTAATTCTTTCAACTTAATAATACATGTGGAATTTAACCTTTAATGATCATATAATACTCTGATATATGAGTGGATTATAATTTAATAGGTTGGTTTCTCACTGGTCATTAAGATCCCTTTATTGTTAGAATTAATATCATAAGCATGGCTCTACTACCAAAGTTAACCAAGAGGTTCAGTACAATGCCATCAAAAGTCTGAGGTTATACTTCATGGAACTAGAAAAATTAATTGAAAATATCATGTAGAACCACAAAAAGACCATTTTAAAATATAAACTATACAAATAAATAAAAGTGAATAACTCACAAGTACACTTTATGCGCATTTATAGTTGCATAAATGCAACAATTTTGCTCAGACGCACTTGAAATTTATTTTTGTTTGTTTGTTTACTTATTTGTACATGTGTGTGCCTGCTTGTCTGTATGTGTACCATGTGCTGACACTGCTTATGAAGGCCAGAAGATGTCAGAGTCCCGGAGCTATGGGTGACTGTGAATCACTTGATGTGGGTCCTGGGAATTAAAACCTAGATTCCCTGCAAGAAGACCGTGTGCTCTTAGTTGTTGAGCCATATCTCTAGCTCCCAGATGCATTTTTTGAGGTAGAATTACTAAGCCAAATATAGATAGTTTTAATATTTATAGCAGGACTTAGAGAAATCTTAACCCGATGTAGCCCTCTTGTTAATGCACCTCTAGAATCCTGATTTGAAATCATCTTCTCTTGTTCCGTTATGTCTGTACAACTTGAATGTTCTCTGAAAGGTTATAACCTTCACTTGTTTCATAGATCATAGATCCTAACCCATAACAGGAGCTCAGTATGTCTGAATAATGAATAATCAAACATGTTTCAGTGAATGAT
The DNA here is from genome assembly GCA_019843815.1 of Montemys delectorum. NCBI lineage: Eukaryota > Metazoa > Chordata > Mammalia > Rodentia > Muridae > Montemys > Montemys delectorum. The sequence continues at coordinate 12,846 of JADRCD010202903.1, read as the reverse complement.
TGGTTCTCAGATGGATGATAGCTAGGCAAATCAAGGTTTCTATGAATTTATTCCCCCTAAGCCTGGCATGCTGCAAAATACAGGGGGCTATCATAAAGAAAAAGGCATCTATCCATCAATATTGCAAATAGAAGTTAGTAATTCACTAGGATCCAAGAAATTATTAAGATTTTTTTCACCTGAAAATATGTGATTGTATATTTTTGTGAGTGGTTATACTTATATGGAGGGTTGGCTCCCAGGGTTCTGCACACCACTCATCCCTAGGACCTCTATTGATAAGTTTCTCTTGTAGGAAACCCAGCATATATATTTATCTTCCTTGATATTGGAACAGATAATCTCTTGGACCTCACTTTAACATTCTTTAGTATGAAGATTAAGGTAAGGAGTTGGGGGCGAGCATTTAGATAGCCAGGTCCCTGGTATAGAGTTAACCACCCAGAAATGCTGACCACTGCTGAGATTGAGCCCTTCTCTTTTCAGTATCCTATTGGTCTGTCCCACTTCAGAAAAGTGACACATAACTAACATTCTGGTCGGTTTTGACTTTAGTATTTACTGTGCTGCTATGAGTTAGCGATACTTGTTTCTATCTTACTCAGGAAACAGGAGGAAAGGTAATATTCCTCCTCACAGTTCTGAGTGGTTTCCTTGGCTGGAGAGAGAGTACACATGGAGCATGTGTTCTCATCACTGGTAATATTCCACCCGAGCATCACAGCCTTTCTGTCCAATCAGCAGAGTGGAAGCACAGAGATGCTCTGTCTCAGGGACACTATCAATTGCCTGGACGTTTGTGACATTCTTGGTAGAGGTGGGATGCATTTCATCACAGTTCCAATCGCTTCTAAGTTGGCAAATGCTGACTATGCTTAAGAAAGTTCCCTGAGGTCAGCTAGACAGAGTGTATTACCTCTGCCAGACACGACTATAAACATAAAGCTAGTTCCTAAAACTTCTCTCACCAATATAAAGAGAGGGGCTTACTGAGGAAGAGTCAGAGGTACATAGGTAGACAAGGCAAGTGAAAGTGGTCTCCCTGGGATGTCAGCTTTTTGTCCCTGGATGATATTGCTAGGAGATGCAGGGGTAAACATCTATACATAGGAAAAAGCAACCAGGGGTCCCTTTAAAACCGCCAACCAGCTCCTGTTAGCAGATTCCCAACCTTGGAGGGCCCCTCCCTCTTGAAAGTTTAAAAGCTGTTACTTTTGTTTTCTCCACAATTTATTTAGCTATCCATCTTTCCTGGCTGTTCAAATCTTTGTCTCAGTGAACAGGCCTGGCAATCCCATAGATGACTATGGTACCCCTGGCTATATCATGAAGCAAGGACAGTGGCCAGAAGTACATCCTGGCACACCATGAAGACAATAGCTAAGGTAGAAAGTCAGGTTGACAGTAAATGCAAGGACTTGTACTGTTGAGAAGCTTCCCATCTATCTGCCCTTAGTCTGCACAACACTGAAATCTGAAGGAAGGTCCAAAGCTAGTTTGTTCTGTTATCCAAAGATCAAAGGTTTACATGCTGGGTCTCCTCCAAGAGAAACTTATCACCAGAGGTCCTTGGGATGAGTGGAGTGCTAAACATTGGAAGCTGACTCTCTGGAAAGTATAACCCAGTCTTAGGATGATAAATCTCTTCTAGATCAGGTATTTTCAAGTGAGCAACTACTACTTTCTTGAATGTTGGCTAAGTCTAAGTGTGAATGTAACACTTTATTTGGTTTGGATTTGTGTATAGTTATTCCTAGCATCCATGATGAATAGGTTTCAACACCCTTTGACACCCAGCTTAGAAAAATGCTTACTTTTGTATTATTATGAAGAATTTTCATATAATCCATGTATCCTTTCAATACTTTAAAAACATCTCTAGATTACTTGGGATACTTAATAAAAGACAGATGCTATGAAAATGGCTATATATGCTATTATGTAGGGAACAACAGCAAAAATATCTGTACCGATCAGGCTTTTGAAAAGTACAGTGTGTGTATGTGTGTGTGCATGCATGTGCGTGCACGTGCACACACATGTTAGTATATCAGAGTGATTGTTCCATGCTGGCTAAATCTGTGGATATGGAAACCAGAGATTTGGGGAATCAACTCCTGATCCAAAGAAATGTAGCATGTTCCCCAGCCAGACACAAGCATTCATTCTGCCCTTTAAAACCCCTTCATTCTGATTCTGTTTCCATTTTCTCTCAGCTACGGTGGCAGGAAAGAAAAGTAAATCAGCTCAAGTGGATTGGCTTTTCCATCGAGCATTGAGTTTTGCTCTTAGGTTCCTCCTTGTGATCCGACCTCATGTCTACACAGCAGTTGCGCACAGCCTGGTGTGAAGAGTAGCAGATAGTATTTAGGGAAAGGGTTTTATTTTCTGAGATGCTATACCTATTCCCAGTGGCTTACCACTGGTACACAGAGGACCACAAGGTACACAGGACAGAGCCTTGAAGGAGATGCGGCAGGCTCACACAGGCGCCTGCAGAATTCAAATGCACACACCAAGAGAGCTGTTTGTTCCCTCAACTCTTTGAACAGTTTTGGTTTGAGTCTCAATAGGAACTTGAAAGATGACATCTGGGGGGCAGAGACCACGCTTGCAGCCTGTGCAAGAGTATGACAAAATCCTGCTTCTTGGCTTTGACTGGGTCAAGAACTTCATCACCTAATGTCCAAAATGGAGTCCAAAGGTGTCCTAGGCTGTGCTGGTATGCTTCCATGTACAGAACTTACTGGGCTCACAGTAACTTTATATTGCATAGGCTTCCCCCTCACTTTCTTCCCCTTTGCTCTGGGTAACTTACATGGATGCCTGGTAGGTAGCTGATTGGAAGGACAGTCATTGTAATTTGTGCTGGTTTGAATTGTTGCCTACTCCCACCCCTAAGGCATCCAAGGTCATCTAGTTAGGAAGTCTGAGAGACAAACCTCAGACTGTCTTCATTCTTTTCCAAATGGAAAAAGGGAAAAAATGTGACCAAGCATCCAAATGTTCGGTCTATAAAACATTCAAAGCATTCAGATGTTTGGTGTTGGGAGAGTGATGTGCCATCTAAGCTTGTGTCACAAAATCAACTGACCCTGGGGACTTTGGTTTCAATCCAGTGACTGGGAAGTAACTCTGGCATTGTAGTTCAATCCATTTCTTCTTTTTCATGGAAACATTTGACTTTTATCCTCACTATAGAAAGTAAGAAAGAAAAACATTTTGAAGTTAGTTGATTTGCAGTGGCTGGATGAGAGTCTTAGAAACTTTATAAAGGTTCAGATTTTGAGATTGTCTTCTTAGTTTGACCAAGCATGGTCCTAAGGAAATTCAGAATCCATTTTAGGGGAAAAATTAGTTATTTGTTTTCAAGATGACACCATTTTTTTTGAACGTTTCATATTTTACTTGTGTGTTAGCTACATTTTTTTCATCTTCCTTAGAACATGTATGTTTTCAGTGCTGTCTACAATCAGATCCAATAATGATAAATTTCCTCCTTTGAACCCTACTCTATCTTCATCCATAGAGGCAGAAAGTGACTTACACAACTGAGACACACCTGTGCTATGCTGGTTAGTTGATAGCATTACACTCATCTCACAGTGGGCATGGTTTCTGCTCATTCCTTGACTCCATCCTCATCCATCTGACTTAATTTGGTCTATGGGATATTAACACGGATGATGTGTGACTCATAAACTTAAACATAAATGCATGAACACTGTAGATCCTTCTTTATCTGCCCTTACCTAGGCTAGATTGCTGGGGTATTATACAATTGAAATGAACTCAAATCATTCGTGAGGTCAACCAAGACTGACAGATACATAACCAGCCATTCTACAGTAGGACAGCCAGCTTCATGGGCGGACATGACAAAAATCAGCATTAAAGTTCAGCTGACCAATAACCCCAGGAACAACAATTAATAGCTGTTTGAAATAGCTGAATCTGGAGGTGTTTTGTTATGGGCATAAGGTAGCAACTGATAGCGGATACATGTGAGCCTTCTTCTGGCTGTGTGACAAGGCATATGCAACTTAATACACTTGAGCACCATTTTTCTCATCTGAAGTGTGGAGAAAATCATTCTTATGTGGAAGGATGGTTGAATAAGTTGATACAGATTACTACTGATTAATTAGTAAAATGTATCTCTGATAATGCACTACTTTCATCTTTATCAATAGAAAAGGGAAGAGTAAGGTAGCTAATGCCTTATTACACCAATGCAACTTTTGCAGCAAATATTTAAGGTCCTTGAATCTCAGAGATCTACCCGAAGATAGCCCTGGAATGTCTTGTCTGGAAACATGTAATTTTACTACTAAAAAATAACTTTTCAATGAACTCTGGTCTTATTCATTTTGCACACACACACACACACACACACACACACACACACACACACACACACGTTTAGAGATCGTTCTAGACCAAGTTAGTCTCTGTAAGCCAAAGCTTCTGATAATCAGGCAAAATCAGTGATAATCTCTTAATGGAACACTTGGACATGCTCTATAATCCAGGATTATAAACATCCCTTCTTCAATGGATCAGTTGAAATAAATATAAGAAGTTGGTTGTGTTTGGTTGCTGGAACTGTGTAACTCTTCTATTGGGTCAAGGTTGTATTTGTATGTAAGAGGCAGGAGATCTAGTCTGTGAGAAGTAAGGTCATGTCTTTTCGGTGTCTAACTGTGATCCCATGCTGAGACCTCTTCATTCTGAAGATCTTTGTCAAAAGATTTTTGTCTTATCCCCTCATCCAGTGATAGAACATGACTGAATAAATAAACATAGTAAGTAGACAAATAAATGAATGGGTGGATAGATTAATTTACACTTGCCATGGGATAGTAGTTTTCCTTGAAATAGACAGATGACACTACGGATGATGAAGATTAGAGTGGAGAATGTATGGACAGAAAGAGCTTGAGGAACCACTTTGTGATCTCTGTCATTAAAATGTCTTGATGAGATAAAGTATCGTGAGTTACACTGGCAGTTTGTTGTGTTTGAATGAGAAATGCCTCCTCCCCTGTGGTGCGGGAAATATTAAAAAAGACCTGTCCACAATTCTGCCACCAGCAACTCCCTGCCTACCAACTCTCCGGGGAGGCTGGACCAGCAGGCTTCCCAAGCTACTGGGGGCAACTCTCTGTCCCAGGACTGGTGCAGTCCTGCCGGGCTACTCTCTGCCCATCAACTCTCTGGCAGGGCTTGAGCTCCTGAGTTCCCTTTGCTGCCACACCAGCCCTACCCATTGATTGTCCACCTTGCGGTCAGCTGCCACAACACCCAGTAACTCTGTAGAAACCAAACTCTGGATGACTGGCAGGCTCTTTCCTTGCTGATTGTGGTCACAGCAGCCCCGTATTCTTGACTTTATGTCTTTCTTGCCATGGTGGACTGGATCTTTTTATAAATGCTGAGCCAGAAGAATTCTTCCTTCCTTTATGTATTTTTGTCAGGTACTTTGATGCCGCAACAAGAACAGTTCCATATGACATGGGAGGAATCTAGCTGGCCCGTCTGCTATGCCAACACCTTGCATTCTGCCCTCCTGTTTTCTCACCAAAAATTCTCTTCTTAAACAACAAATTGTCAGGCCCGGCCAAAGCAATGTGTGGCACTTGTCTTACATTCTCTACCTTTCAAGGTAAATGTATGTTTCCTTTGGAACATTTTCTCTCAAGTCCAAAATTTTTCAATTATACATGTGCATATATTTGTACATGTATATATTTACATTAAGTGATATAAAATGTATATGTAATAGATTATATGTAATATATAGACATTACATAAAATAACTTTCTACAGCAGTGAATTAGGTCCTGCCCATCCCACTGAGACTGTATAGTTTCCATGGTAACTAATGCACTGCAAAGCAGAAAGGGAAAAGAGAAACTTGATAGAAGATTTATTTTTAATCCCAGACATTATATACAAACTTAAACAGATGTGCCACAGGGTGCGGTATGGGAAGGACCATAACAATTTTAATTGATATTCTCGAAAGAAAATCTGTATACTTTTTGACATGAGGTTTTACGGTATCTCCAGGGAGCAGCATTCTCTCTGAAGGTGCAGAGGGTCCAGAAATCAATGGTCTCTTGCTTCTGGCAGACCCTGAACTGGGAAGCTTACTTACCCAAAGTTTCATCTGTCTGGAAAGACTTCAAAGACTACAGGGAAGTTTCAGGTGCCCTTCCTGGCACCTGTCTGCTATACAAGTTATATCAGCCATACAAGTTAGCCTCCGCCCCTTGCCCCCGGGCTTATCCCAGAGCTAGTCAGACTAGTAGAGACCTGAGCTAGAGAGGACTGTACCTAGAGATTCTCTCTTACCTCTCTTGTTTTCTCCTATCTTGTTTTTCTTTACCTTTGCTCTCCATATTTTTCTTTCGCTTTTCTCATACTTTGATCTCCCATCCTCTGTTGCTGCTGCTGTTTCTAGCATTTACTTTCCTGAGACTTCTTTCTTTAGTATAGATTTTCCACATAACTTGTTATTCTCAGGAGATTGTTGCTGTAGACACTTACTTTACCCTCCCTGCTATGTCCTAACATTATGGAGGACAGAGAATATCTGTGTGTTTTTCCAGCTCCAAGCACAGTGGGTAATACATACCTGACTAATCAGCATAAGTCATATTTCAGCATAATAGGGATTTCCTGGGTTGTCAGAATTTACTTTTAGATATTCTAATTTTGTAAGCCTAATCCTAGATGGAGACCAAGAATTGACATTTCTAGTTAAATACCCAAGCAATGCTGATTTGGCTGGACCAGAGGCCACACTTGTAGACTATAGCTTAAGTTAAGTGTGGATGGCTAATCAAATGTCTCTGTTGTTTATTCTTCTAGCACACCTCTCCCAGTCTTTTTTTTATCCCAAGTCCCAGCCTCCATTTACCTTCTAAGCCTGCCAGCATCATGCTGCATACACGGGTTTGCATTCTTTTGGTTTAACCTATATTTTCAGGAACATTTCCAATGTTTTCAAGCTCTGAAATGTAACATTTTCTTGAGGACAGTGTTAATGGAGAAAGAGAATTTCTCTTCCTTTGAATGAAATGGAAGTGAGTCTCAGCACTTTAGGTGGAAAAGCTATGTTTCCAGGAGGTTCTGAACCTGAGCCCAGAAATGATCAAGACAAGGTAATGTCTAGGTTCTTGTGTACTCACCCCATACTGACTTCTATAATATACTCTTTATTCTCCCCCTTGCCATCCCACCTCTTACCCCTGCTGTTTTGGAGTTAATCTGTTGAAGAAATGTCCCACATTTAAGTCCCTATTTCAAATGTCTTTTTTTTTTTTTGAGGCAGTCCAGAGAATTTTTTTCTGTTCTTGCTTGAGAACACAATATTACCCATAGCCCACAATACTGCATTCTATGGAGCCATCATTAGCTTTCAAGATAAGATAAGTCTCTGAACATTGTATTAGTCACAGAGTAGCAGAGTCGGTTGCCCAAAGTGAGAATAACGGTTTGCATTGGGTTTGATGGAAGCCTACAAATTAAGCAAGGGCTCAAGTGTTTGGGTTGGAATGGGCTTGAGAGAAAGCATGCAGAAGATATCTAGTATCAACCATAGAAGTTTGTTGTATCTAGTAGAGTTATGGAACTTTCAGTCAAATAAATGTAAAACATGGTTTTGTTGTTCAGAAGGTTTCAAGGCTACTAGGTTAGGATCTAATGCCTTTTCCCGAAAGAGATGAAAGCAACATATACTTTATCCACATGAATGCACTGTGTTTGTCCATATTTTGGCTAGAGGAAGTGGACTACAGTATTCTTGGCATGCAGCTGAGACACTGAGGCCTTCAGTTTCAAGATATCTACTTCTCTGATGGAGTTAGAGGGAATTCAGGCCCAGTGAGGGCTGTACATGGAGCTAGCCATCCCTGTTGTGTGAGGCCAGCAAAGGGCTATTAGTGCTTTCTTTAATCTAAAAGCAGTGTAGAGCAACCTTGAGTGGAAACACAGAAGGGAGACAGCAATCAGCAAGTGGACCCAGCTGTCTAACTTAGAGCTAGGCAAGGTCTGCTTGAGTAAATAGGGGAATGGCTGGTAATTTTCCATGATACACTTTTGTTTGTTTGTGTTTTGTCCTGTTTATTAAACTCTCTGTCTCTCTGTCCCACTCTCTCTAATGTTTATAGACAATATGAATATGGATGAAGTTTAAAAGGCCTCTCTGGGAATTAGGGTTTAATGTCTTGTCATTTTTAGATGTCAAGTTCCTTCATGCCCTGATTCTCAGTGATCAGAGGGAAGATTTTTAGGGTGGATTCTTAGATTCTAGCTCTAGAAAGTCAAGTCTAACTCAACATGTCCAGGACAAATTCTGGCACCTGAATATTTTTTATGTAATCCTTGGGTTACTTTGTTTGGATGTTATTCCTACTCAAGGGCACACTGGCCTCCATTGTGCACTCACACTGGGAGTCGCTGTAGCTAATTCTGGCATATAGAAGACTAAAGGACAGTTGGCAAAGTGAGCCTGAATCCCTCTGGGGTTGTTGATACAGCAGCCCACATGCTTGTAAAATGGAGAAAAGACCAGAAATCTCTAATGTGAGCTCTTCATGATGGGGACAGAAGAGCTGGCAAAAGCTCAGTTGGACTGAAATAGTTGTAAAGACCTTGCCTGAAGCTCTTTCATATGAACTTGAAATGCCCCAAGTTCTAAAGTTTCTCAGGGGAGTAATCAAGGCAGCTGCTCTTCTTTTTTCTATAAAGCCATGTATCATCCTTCCTACATGATGAGATGCTCAAGGACATCCCTGCCCTTAGCCCTATTTCATCTTGATAAAAAAGTAGAAACAGAGCCTGAGGAAGGCTCTGCTCCAAGTGGAGGGGCAGTCCCAGGGCAGGAAGAACTCTGAAGTTGGAAAAGACAGGAAAAGATGCAGTTGGAGGAAAGAGGGATGAGGAAGAATGACAAGGGAGAGGGGGATGGAGAAGATAAACGTGAAGCAGCAGGTAAGGATTGAAAAGGTTCCCATGACTTACTCAAGGTTCAGAACTATAGTATTATGAACTCAGGAGTGGCAAGTCTATACAGAAGAAAGGCAGATCTGTAGAGAACTCCCTGCCTGGATTGTCACCTGTATCACCTTAGGGGTGGGACTTCCCTTTTTCTGGCCTTTAATTTGTTTCACATTAATGGATGCTTTGCTTGGGATTAGCCTTGCCACCCACATCCATCTTTGTAGCCTGACTTTGTTTTTGACTGATGATCCTGTGCATGTTCCCCTTGCCCACCATGTCATCTACAGTGTCTGATGGCTCACTAAGGCCCCTATGCTATGGCTGTTCATTCATTTACTTACATGTACATTTATTTCACCACAATCATGCACAGAGTCAACATATCTTTATTGAGCCAGAAGTGGCCTACACCACACTGCCCTTTTGTGACTTATGATCTTGTATGCCAGCTTGGAAACCTGTCTGCAGGATGAAGTCACTTCAACAGACCTTCATCCAGGTCTCCTGCCGGATTGCATCAGTCTCAAAACTGAGTAAGGCTACAGCTGATATGGGGACATGTAGGCTTGAGAACTGAGGAAAGTCACTTTCTAGGTGAAAATATTATTTGGATCCTCATAATTCCACCCTACTCTGCAATGGAGACATGGGACATACCTGAATTTCAATTTTTGTTCTGGTAGCATCTCCGGCCCCTACAGCTGCTGGACAGCTCCTCTCATGGCTCCAGACCACTCTTTACTCTAGCCATAGTTTTAAAATTTGTAGCTGTAGTGACTTTATTTTTCATTTTGCACTTCCATTGCTGCAGGTGGGGTGGCCTCACATTGTCACATTGTTACTGTGCTGGTTGGTTTTCCTCGCCTTGACAAAAGTGAGCCTCATATGGGAAGAGGGAATGTAGGATGTCTGTGGGTGCATTTTCATGATTAATGGCTATGTCGAAGGGCTCCACTCATTGTGGATAGTGCCATGCCTGGGAAGAGATTTCTTCTTACCCAGTCAGAGCTGCAAAGATAAAAAAAACAACCAACAAGAAATGCTGGAGGGAGTGCGTGGGGGAAGGGGAATCCTCTCACTGTTGGTGGGATACAAACTTGTACAGCCACCTCAAAAGTCAATCTACCATATGACACAGCTATACTACTGTACCCCATGGCATAAGCCAAAGGGATTCGACATCTAACTTCACCAACACTTGCTCAGCCAAGTTAATTGCTGCTTTATTCAAAATTCCTAAGAAATGGAAACAACCTAAATGTCCTTCAGCTGATGAGTAGATAATGAAATTGATATATATATACATATATACATATATATATGTACATATATATGTATATATATATGTATATATATATATATCAGAATACTATTCAGTTGTAAAGAAAATGAAATTATGAACTCTGTGGGTAAATGGATGGAACTAGAAAAGATCATATTTAATGAGATAACCCAGACCCAGAAAAAGAACCACCACATGTTCTCTCTCATTGGAGGCTCCTAGCTCCAAATCTTCAGGTGTGAGTACATATCTGATAGTAACTACAGAAACCCAAAATATAAACTGGGAACACTGACAGGATAGCAGAGTTGAAGAGCAATAGAGAAGGGGAAGATCAGGGTTCAAAGGATCAGGGAAATGGGAAAGGTATACAGTTAGAGTGGGTGGAAGGAGGTAAATATAAGAGAGAGGAGGGTAAAATATCAGTAAAGGTTTCTGAAGAAGTCATAAGTAGTTATACTATTAACTATCTGCACACACACACACACACACACACA
>JADRCD010202902.1:0-16827 GCA_019843815.1 Montemys delectorum | reverse complement strand
CTGTCTATGTGCCCTCTAGTTAGTCTGGCTAAGGGTTTATCTATTTTGTTGATTTTGTCAAAGAACCAGCTCCTGGTTTGATTGATTCTTTATATAGTTGTTTTTGTTTCTATTTGGTTGATTTCAGCTGTGAGTTTCATTATTTCCTGCCTTTGACTCCTCTTGGGTGAATTTGCTTCCTTTGCTCCAGTGCTTTCAGTTGTGCTGTCAAATTGCTGGTGTATGCATGCTCCATTTTCTTTTTGGAGGCACTTAAAGCTATGACTTTTCCTCTTAGGACTGCTTTCATTGTCTCCCATAAGTTTGGGTATGTTTTGGCTTCATTTTCATTACTCTAGAAAGTGTTTAATTTCTTTCTTTCTTTCTTCGTTGACCAAGTTATCATTAAGTAGAGTGTTGTTAAGTTTCCACATGTATGTGGGCATTCTATTGTTTATGTTGTTATTGATGAGTCACCTTAGTCCATGGTGATCTGATAAGATACAAAGAATTATTTCAATCTTCTTGTATCTATTGAGACCTGATTTGTGACCAGTTATATGGTCAGTTTTGGAGAAGGTACCATGAGGTGCTCAGAAGAAGGTATATCCTTTTGTTTTAGGATAAAAAGTTCTATAGATATCTGTTAGATCCATGTTTCTTAACTTCTGTTAGTCTCACTGTGTCTTTGTTTAGTTTCTGTTTCCATGATCTGTCTATTGCACATAGTAGGGTGTTGAAATCTCCCACTATTATTGTGTGCAATGCAATGTGTGCTTTGAGCTTAGGTAAAGTTTCTTTTATGAATGTAGATGCCCTTACATTTGGAGCATAGAGGTTCAGAATTGAAAACTCCTCTTGGTAGATCATACCTTTGATGAATATGAAGTGTCCCTCCTTATCTTTTGATCACTTTAGGGTGAAAATCTATTTTATTCGATATTAGAATGGATACTCCAGCTTTTTTCTTGGGACCATTGGCTTGGAGAATTGTTTTCCAGCCTTTTATTCTGAGGTAGTGTCTGTCTTTGTCCCTAAGGTAGGTTTTCCTGTATGCAACAAAATTTTGGGTCCTGTTTATGCATCCTGTCTGATAGTCTATGTCTTTTTTGGGGGAATTGAGTCCACTGATATTAATTGATATTAAGGAAAGGTAATTGTTACTTCTTGTTATTTTTGTTGTTAGAGTTGGAATTCTGTTCATGTGGCTATCTTCTTTTAGTTTTGGTGGAAGATTACTTTTTTTGCTTTTTCTTGTATGTAGTTTGCTCCTTGTGTTGAAGTTTTCCATTTATTACCCTTTCAAGGGCTGGATTTGTGGAGGTATACTGTGTAAATTTGTTTTTTTCATGGAATACTTTGGTTTCTACATCTATGGTAATTGAGAATTTTGCTGAGTATAGTAGCCTGGGCTGGAACTCGTGTTCTCTTAGTGTCTGTATGACATCAACCCAGGATCTTCTGACTTTCATAGTCTCTGGCGAGAAGTCTGGTGTAATTCTGATAGGTCTGCCTTTATATGTTACTTGACCTTTTTCCCTCACTGCTTTTAGTATTCTTTCTTTGTTTTGTGCATTTGTTATTTTGACTATTATGTGGCGGGAGGAATTTCTTTTCTGGTCCAGTCTATTTGGAGTTCTATAGGCTTCTTGTATGTTCATGGGCATCTATTTCTTTAGGTTAGGGAAGTTTTCTTCTATAATTTTCTTGAAATATTTATTGGCCCTTTAAGTTGGAGGTCTTCACTCTCTTCTATACTTATTATCCTTAGGTTTAGTCTTCTCATCATGTCCTGGATTTCCTGGATATTTTGGGTTAGGAACTTTTTGCATTTTGCGTTTTCTTTGACTGTTGTGTCACTGTTTTCTATGGTATCTTTTGCACCTGAGATTCTCTCTTCTATCTCTTGTATTTTGTTGGTAATGCTTGCATCTATGGTTCCTGACTTCTTTCCTGGAATTTCTATCTCCAGAGTGAAATCTCTTTGTGATTTCTTAACTGTTTCTACTCCCATTTTTAGTCCTGGATGGCTTTGTTCAATTTCCTCACCTGTTTGGTTGTGCTTTCCTGTAATTCTTTAAGGGATTTTTGTTTTTCCTCTTTAAGGGCTTCTACTTGTATACTCATGTTCTCCTGCAATTCTTTATGGGATTTTTTTTGTTTTCTCTTTAATGGCTTGAACCTATTTACCTGTGTTCTCCTGTATTTCTTTAAGGGAGTTATTCATGTCTTTCTTAAATTCTCCTATCACCATCGTGAGATATGATTTTAAATCCAAATCTTGCTTTTCCGGTGTTTTGGGATATCCAAGACTTGCTGTGGTGGGAGTACTAGGTTCTGATGAAGCCAAGTATTCTTAGTTTCTGTTGGTAAGATTCTTGTGTTTGCTTTTTGCTATTTGTTGATCTCTGGTGTTATATGTTCTTACTGTCTCTGGCTGGAGGTTGTTCCTCCTGTGGGTCTGTAAGCCTGTGTCAGCACTTCTGAGAGATCAGCTCTCCTCTGGTAAGACTCATGTACAGAAGGCTGTGGCTCATTCATCCCTTCTGAGTCCTGGGGTCAGAGCAAACCCTGGAGATAAGTGCAGAGAGGGCTGTGGATCTGCTGTCCTTCCTAGGTGTAGACTTAATCCCTGGGTTGGAGCACTCCCTGGAGGCAAGCTCTCTGCTTGCAGGGAAGGGGCAGAGAGGGCTGTGGATCCTCTGTCCTTCCTATGTGTAGATGGAGGTAGAAAGGATCCTGTGCTGGCTGCCCTGCCACTTCTGAGGCTGAAAGCTTGTGTTTTAAAAGGCTTGGCTTCCCACTGCTGTTGCTGTTGAGACGTGATTGATCCATAAGGGCACTAACTCCATCAACTTGGTAATGCTCTGACTTCATAGTTGAATAAGGTATTCAATGATGTCTTAATTAGGGTTTCTATTGCTGTGAAGAGACTCCATAACCACATCAACTCTTATAAAGAAAAACATTTAATTGGGGTTAGCCTACCATTTCAGAGGTGTAGTCCATTGTTATAATAGTGCTGTGCATGCAGACAGGCTGCTGGAGAAGAAGTGAGAGTTCTACACCTGGATGAACAAGCAACAGAATGTGAAATGGTTTAAGCTTCTAAGATCTAAAAGCCTACCTCCTAGCTAGAACCTCCTCCAACAAAGCCACACTACGCCAAGGCAACACCTCCTAATAGTACCACTCCCAATAGGCCTATGAAAGATATTTTCTTTCAAATCACCATAGAAAGTGTGGATGTATTGAGTCACTGGGCTGTTCTTTTGAAGACATACCTATATCACAGACCAGGGTAAATATTTTCTGTTTCTTTCCTCCTAAGGTATTTTATCACAGTGACAGACAGAGGTGAACAACACAAACACTTTCAGCAAAATTGAGTCCATTCAGTTCTCCACAACTACAGCTGTTCAGAAAGTGGACCATGGTTCATGCCACAGGGCTCTTTTGAGAGTTTAGACCTAATAAGCAGGTAGAGGCTATAGAATGCACTACAATGTTAAGGACTTTCTTCTGATTTTTGGTTCCCTTATGTCTGTGAATTTCAGACTCACAGTCAAATAAGAAAGGCTGATGAAAAGTTGATGTTGTTGGGTAGACATTGTCATTAGATAGATTTTTTTCTTAAAGTCCGGGTCTCACTGTTTTGCCCTGGATGGCCTGAAACACACTATGAAGACCAAGCTGATCTCAAACTTAGAGAGATTTGCCTGCCTCTGCTTCCCATTGCTAGGATTAAAGGCATACATGAGAATGCCTGCCAAGATGGATCTTGATAGAAAGTGGATGCCTCAATTTCTTCACTAAAATTTTGGCCAGTCACTGTATGTTTCTAGGAACTAAGAATCTAGTCTTCATAAACATTATTCGCACCTTTAGGTTTGCACCTGTGCCAGGAGACAAGCTTATGCTCTGGATCACCATACACTCAGAACACATCCCAGTCACAACTTGACTCCCCAGGTGTTCCTACACATCCAGGATCACAGGTGAAATACCCAAACCCCACCCCAATACCTGGCATAACTGGGAACCCCTGGGACCCTGGGACACAGATACCCTGCCCAACCAGAAACTAGTGCTCCTTCTGGTTTACATCTGTGCTAGGAGCAGAACTTCTGCTCTAATCCCCACCCACTCTTCATGCACTTCAGTTGCAACTTGATTCTGCAGGTATTCAGACACAACCAGGATCACAGGCTCACAGGCTCACAGGCTCACAGGCTCACAGGAGGGACAGGATCCAGTCAGAAACAGAGAGGCATGTTAACACCAGAGATAACCAGATAGCAAGAGGAAAGCACAAGAACATAAGCAACAGAAACCAATACTACTTGGCAACATCAGAACCCAGTTCTCCCACTACAGCAAGCCCTGGACACTTGAACACACTTGTAAAGCAAGATTCAGACCTAAATTCTCATTTCATGAAGATGATAGAGGACTTTAAGAAGGACATAAATAACTCCCTTAAAGAAATACAGGAGAACATAAGTAAACAAATAGAAGCCCTTAAGGACAAAATACAAAAATCCCTTAAAGAAGTACAAGAAAACACAATCAAACAGGTGAAGGAATTGAACAAAACAATCCAGGATCTAAAAATGGAAATAAAAACATTAAAACACACACACACACACACACACACACACACACACACACACACATACACACGGAGACAACCCTGGAGATGGAAAGAGAGCAAGAGTCACAGATTCAAGCATCAACAACAGAGTATAAGAGATGGAAGAGAGAATCTCAGGTGTAGAAGATAACATAGAAAACATCAACAAAACAGTCAAGGAAAACACAAAAAGCAAAAAGGCTCCTGAGTAAGTGATTAGTTAATGAGTTAGTCAAAACATTCAAGAAATCCAGGACACAATTAAAAGACCAAACCTAAGAATAATAGGTATAGAAGAGAGTAAAAATTTCCAACTAAAGGGCCCAGCAAACATCTTCAACAAATTATAAAAGAAAACTTCCCTAACCTAAAGAAAGAGATGCTCATAAACATACAAGAAGCCTACAGAACACCAAACAGATGGGACCAGAAAAGAAATTCCTCCTGTCACATAATAATAAAAGCACCAAATGCACAGAACAAATAAAGAATATTGAAAGCAGTAAGGAGAAAAGGTCAAGTAACATATAAAGGCAGACCAATCAGAATTACACCAGACTTTACAACAGAGACTCTAAAAGACAGATCTTGGACAAATGTCATACAGACCCAAAAAGAACAAAAATGCCAGCCCAGGGTACTATACCTAGCAAAACTCTCAATTACTAGAGATAGAGAAACCAAGGTGTTCCAAGACAAAACCAAATTTAAACAATATATTTCCACAAATCCAGCCTTACAAAGGATAATAGAAGGAAAAGTCCAACACAAGAAGGGAAACTACACCCAAGGAAAAAGCAAGAAACTAATCTTCTCATAACTAACCCAAAAGAAGAAAACCACACAAACATAACTCCACCTCTAACAACAAAAATAACAGGAAGCAACAATCATTGGTCCTTAATATCTCTTAGCATCAATGGACTCAATTTCCTAATAAAAAGACATAAACTAACAGGATGGATACATAAACAGAACATAGTATTTGCTGCATATAGGAAACACACCTCAGTGAGAAAGACAGACACTACCTCAAAGTAAAAGGCTGCAAAAATTTCTCCAGGCAAATGGTTCAAAGAAACAAAAGGGAGCAGCCATTCCAATATCCAATAAAATAGACTTTCAACCAAAAGTTATCAAAAAAGATGGAGAAGATACTTCATACTCATCAAAGGAAAAATCCAGCAAGATGAACTCTCAGCTCTGAACATTTATTCCCCCTAATGCAAAGGTATCCACATTTGTAAAAGAAATGTTACTGAAGCTCAAAGTACACATTGAAACTCACACAATAATAGTAGGAGATTTGAACATCTCACTCTCACCAATGGACAGATCATGGAAACAGAAGCTAAACAGAGACACATTGAAAGTGAAAGAAGTTATGAACCAAATGGATTTAACTGATAACTACAGAACATTTCACCTTAAAACAAAAGAATATACCTTCTTCTCAGCACCTCAACTTCTCAAAAGTTGACCATCTACTTGGACACAAAACAAACATCAATAGATACAAGAAACATTGAATTAACTGGATGTATTCTATCAGACCACCATGGACTAAGGCTGGTCTTCAATAACAACAAAGACAACAGAAAGCACACATACATGTGAAAGCTGAACAACTATCTACTCGATGACTGGTCAGGGAAGAAATAAAGAATTAATGTCTTTTTAGAATTAAATTAAAATGAAGTCATAATATATCCAGACTTATGGAACACAATGAAGGAAGTACTAAGAGGAAAACCCATAGCCCTGAGTGCCTCCATAAAGAAACTGGAGTGAGCCGGTGGTGGTGGCGGCGCACGCCTTTAATCCCAGCACTTGGGAGGCAGAGGCAGGTGGATTTCTGACTTCGAGGCCAGCCTGATCTACAGAGTGAGTTCCAGGACAGCCAGGGATACACAGAGAAACCCTGTCTTGAAAAACCAAAAAAAAAAAAAAAAAAAAAAAAAAAAAAAAAAAAAAAAAAAAAAAGGAAAGAAAGAAAGAAAGAAGAAGGAAGGAAGGAAAGAACGAAAGAAACTGGAGCAAGCATACACTAGCAGCTTAACAGCACATCTGAAAGCTTTAGAACAAAAAGAAGCAAATTCACCCAAGACGAGCATACAGCAGGAAATAATCAAACTCAGGGCTGAAATCAACCAAGTAGACCCAAAAAGACCTATACGAAGAATCAACAAAACTAGGAGTTGGTTCTTTGAGAAAATCAACAAGATAGATAAACCATTAGCCAGACTAACCAGAGGGCACAGAGACCCTTCAAGTTTGTTAAACCAAATTAACAAAATCAGAAATGAAAAGGGAGAGATAACAATAGAAATATAGGAAATTCAAAGATCATCAGACCCTACTACAAAAGCCTATATTCAACAAAACTGGAAAATCTAGATGAAATGGATGATTTTCTAGACAGATACCAGGTACCAAACTTAAATTGGGATCAGATAAACCATCTAAATAGTCACATAACCCCTAAGGAAATAGAAGTAGTCATAAGAAGTCTCCCAATCAAAAAAGTCCCAGGGCCAGATGATCTTAGTGCAGAATTCTATTAGACCTTCAAAGACCTAATACCAATAATTCTCAAACTATTCCACAAAATAGAAACAGAAGGAACACTACACAATTCTTTCTATGAAGCCACAGTTACACTGATAAAATCACTAAAAGACTCAACAAAGAAAGAGAACTTCAGACCAATTTTCCTAATATCAATGCAGAAGTACTCAATACAATTCACACAAAATGAATCCAAGAACACATCAAAATGGTCATTCACCATGATCAAGTAAGCTTCATCCCAGGAATTCAGGGATGGTTCAATATATGGAAATCCATCAATGTAATCCACTATATAATCAAACTAAAAAAAATCCCATATGATTATATGATGCTGAAAAAGGCTTTAACAAAATACCATACCCCTTCATGTTAAAAGTATTGGAGAAATAAGGAATTCAAGTTCCATACCTAAATATAATAAAACCAATATACAGCAAACTCATACCCTGCCATGGACTGGGTTCATTGCAGGGACCTTTTGTTCCACGGGATGAGAGTTCTGGTCAGGTGGGCAAAAAATTCGGCAGGGTGACAGACAGAGTCAACACAAGGAAGTGCTGAGTCTGAGTGTATTTCTTAAAAATGGCATGAGTCATTAGTCCAGTGGCAACCCTGTTGTTTGTAATGAGGTCACAGGCCAGGAGCTAGGGGGCGAGAAAGCCTAACATGCCCTGTCTTTTGGGACAGTTTTTTGAGAGATGACCAGCCTGTGCTCAAGAAAAGCATTACGTTGGTCATGGTGGAATTTATCTTGGCTTGCAAGAAATTGTTGGACTATAGTACTTGCATGGCCGCAGCCGTAGCCAACCCTTATTGGTATGCCATGCCAATTTCAGAACACAGGTGAATGTAATCAGAAATATCACCCTTTTTACAATGGGAATGAATAGCAGCTTGACAGGCAGCATTAGCATTTTCAAAGGCAAGTTGTTTAATAAAATCAGAACAATCTGTATTTTGAAAAGTACATCCCACAGTCATGGTGAGGTGATGAACAAAATCCCTAAAAGACTCATCAGGTTCTTGTTTAACACTAGTGAGGGACGAGCCCACACTTTCTTTAGGGGGCAGGCGTTCCCATGCCTTAAGAGCAGCAGGCTGAATCTGTGCAAACAAGTCTGGTTGATAATTAAACTGTTGTGCCTCATCTTGATAATCTTCTGCACCAAGAAGTATATTAGTTGTCCAGGATACCCCTGTCTGGGCATTTCTAGCAGCCAAATCTTTGCAGGCATCTTTATAATCAGCCAACAAATAGAAAAAAAAATCTCCCCCTCCAAGGGAGGATAGGACAATGGTACACCAATCTTGGGGTGTAAGCCATCTTTCAGCAACTGTCTCAATTATAGCCAAAGTATATGGTGCTGTGGCCCCATATTGAGAAACTGCCATTTTTAATTCTTTGAGCACAGACATTTCAAAAGCAACATGGTGGCAGACAGGTCCTGCATTTCTGCCTTCGATGGTGAGTGTCTCCACTACTGGGAACACAGGAAATGGAAAAGAGACCTGTGTCAGGACCACAGAGTGAACTAACTGAGGGGGGAATGCAGAGTTGTTTCAGTTATTTTTAAGAGTTCTTGGTGTTTGAGTTCAAGACAGATTTGATCTTTACAATTTTGATTTTGCTTTTGAAGGGAAGCCGAGTGTTGCGCTGGTGGCAGATCCAACAGGATAGGGGAATTAGGACGTGGCATTCTCTGAAGAGGTGTCTGAGAGATCTGCATCTCATCAACTGGGGCATCACCCTTATTAGAGGCAACAGTAACAATACTTTTTAGCAGCATGGCATTTTTCTCCCTCTTTAACAACTTCTGCAATTGAGGGATCAGATGGTTTAAAAGAAAGAACTTCTTTTTTGTTTGTTTGGGTTTTTTGTTTGCTTTGTTTTTGTTTTTTGTTTTTTAGGTTTTTTTTGTTTTGTTTTTAAGAAAGAACTTCCTTAATAAGTGTCTTAGTCAGAGTTTCTATTCCTGCACAAACATCATGACCATGAAGCAAGTTGGGGAGGAAAGGGTTTATTCAGCTTACTTCCACATTGCTGTTCATCACCAAAGGAAGTCAGGACTGGAACTCAAGCAGGTCAGGAAGCAGGAGCTGATGCAGAGGCCATGGAGGGATGTTCCTTACTGGCTGAGAGATCAATATCTCATCAACAAGGGTATCGCCCTTATTAGAGGCAACAGTATTGGACATTTTAAATTGATTGAACTTTTAATATGTAAAGACTGTGGGATTTTAGATTTTGGGGATAAATAAGAAAGTAAGGGTTGAGGCTTAATAGTGATGTGTTTGTGTGTCAAGTTGACAAGGGGTCAATTGTACTGGCTAGTTTTGTGTGTCAACTTGACACAGGCTGCAGTTATCACAGAGAAGGGAGCTTCAGTTGGGGAAATGCCTCCATGAGATCCAGCTGTGGGGCATTTTCTCAATTAGTGATCAAGGGGGTAGGGCCCCTTGTGGGGGGTGCCATCCCTGGGCTGGAGGTCTTGGGTTCTAGGAGAGCAGTCTCTGTGGGTAAGATTCTCTCCGTCATCACAATGGCAAGGCTTAACAACAGCAGAGGAGAGCAAGTCTGTGCCACTGTTGTATTAGTTACTTTTTTTTTTTTTGCTGTGATAAAATGCCATGACCAAAAGCTGCTCAAGAGTTTAAATTTGGCTTGCACTTTCTGAGAGTCCTTAACAGTGCCAGGGACATGGAAACAGTCTGGAACAAGAACCTGGGAGATCACGTCTTCGACCACACAGAAAGAACAGAGAAAGAATTGGAAATGGGGTGAGGTCGTCAGAAATTCTCAAAGCCTACCCCAGTGAGCTTCTTCCTATAGCAGGGTTTACACCTTCTTACGGTTCCTTAATGTGTCCAAACAGCACCGCCAATGGGGACCATGTGTTCAAATATTGAAACTCAATAAGATATTTCTCATTGTGACAACACAGAAGGGTTTATATAACCATTACCCATTCTGAAGACTCCTCTCAACATGTGCAAACAAAAATAATGTAAACTATTGAATTAAAATTAGGAAACATATGGTACTCTTAGAATAGGGAAGAATGTGGATTTTAAAGGTAAAGAAAATAGGTTTTACACAAGTCTTGTCATATAGCTGCTATGTAACCTTAGCTGGTCACTTTTCAAACCTCTTATGTCCCAGTTTGTTTGCCTACTGTCTGTACCAAAAGAATCCCACCCTAGTTCAGAGAATTTAAAACAAAGATGGCTCTGGAAAAAATTTTATTGTTTTTCTCATCTGTATTATATTTTCAAACTGTTGGGGGATTTCCAGATCCTATCCGTTCCAAATGTAACAGAAGTAAAGTATCTAAAATGGAAGTAAAAAGATACTCAAGAAATGAAAGTTGGACTCAACTCTGACCTCAAAGAGACCTAAAGAAGGGGAGAGCGCCTGGTACTCCCGCCGGTGTCCAGCAGGGGACGCTACAGGCGGCGGACAGAGTCGAGACCGGAAGTCAGACTGGCGGCTCTGGGCGCCTGCGACGACTCCTCCTGCTTCCGCTGGTGGCTCAGGGCTGCGCTTAGTTCTCTCAGCTTGCTCCTGTGCCGTAGCTATGCCGCTAGAAAACCTAGAAGAAGAGGGTCTACCCAAGAACCCCGACCTGCGCATCGCGCAGCTGCGGTTTCTGCTTAGCCTGCCGGAGCACCGCGGGGATGCGGCGGTGCGCGAGGAGTTGATGGCGGCCGTCCGGGAAAACAGTGAGGCCCGCGAGCGCCGAGTCAGCGGCCTAGGCCGGGGCGGTCTGGGTGCCTGGCTGGGCGTCTCCGGTTGAGGCTTTTTGGAGAGCCCTAGGGAGTCCTCCTGGAGCCGAGGGGGGCTTGCCTTAGTGGGTTCTTCCCCGCCGCGAGATGTTCAGGGAAGCCTCGGGTGCTTGTCGCGGTTAGACTCTCAGCAAAGGCTCCGCGGCATTAGTCTTGACAGTATGTCTGTCAGTGTTTCGCTGCCTGCCAAGGGACACTTAGGCTTCTTTCCCTAGCAATCGAGTCGAGTAAGTGTCTTCTCCCTGACATAAGGACTCCTTTGGAAGAGGAGCGGACCAGAGCAAACTGAGGATTCGATTCCCCTCCCTTTGGCTTAGTAGCGATCAGCCCTGCTGAGGCTGGCTCTCAAGCAGCCCTCCCAGCTTCAAAACCTTAGCAGGGCTATCCAGTCCCACAGTTGGTAGGCGTCTGCTAGCTGACCTTGGGTGGGGTGGGAAAAGCAAGCAGACACCAACAAGTCACCTCATAATGCGTGATTTTTGGCTTTTAGATATGGCTCCTTATTATGAAGCCTTGTGTAAATCCCTCGACTGGCAGATGGACATGGATCTCCTCAGTAAAATGAAGAAAACAAATGAAGAAGAGTTGAAACGTTTGGATGAGGAGTTGGAGGATGCAGAGAAGAATCTGGGAGAAAGCGAAATTCGAGATGCAATGATGGCAAAAGCAGAGTACCTCTGTCTAATAGGTGACAAGGTCAGTGGAGATGCTCTGTGTCTGCATGGGTGAGAGGGTCAGTGGAGATGATCTGCCTTCTCTGGAGATGAGAGATGCTCCCTTTTTTTGGAGGTACAGGCCAATGTTGTACTTGAGTGCAAATGAGTAGTATCTCACTGGATAAGGGAAAATTATTTTTTTTTTTTTTTTTTATGAAGAAGGATAATCAAATTTACCTGTACTAAAGAGTCAGTACAAAGACAGTAGATAAATGATAATGTTGCACACCTAATTATTACCCTGCTCTTAGCAGAGCAAGGTGTGTGTTAGTTTTCATTTCTATGTCATTAAAAACAAATACCCATGAGGCTAGAGAGAGGAGGCTCAGTGGTTTAAGAGTACCTACTGCAGATCATCTTGGAGTGGACCTGAGTGCAGTTCCCCACACCAGCTCCCAGATATCTGATGCCTCTAGCCTCCAAAGGCATCTGCACTCATATACAAATGCCCCTAGACACACGTACACGTACTTGAAAATAATAAGAAGTACTTCTCCAGAAACACACAAGGGTGCAGAGGTTTTGTCCCCTCTGTTTACAACATTGGGGTCATTCTCCATAGTTAACTTGTGTGGTTAGGAAACATCTATTGTACATTTTAAAAGGTTTACAGTAGGAGGCTGGAGTGATGGGTTGGGGGTTGAGAGTGTTGGTTGCTCTCAAAGAGGACCCAAGTTTGGTTCGTAATGTCCATAGCTTATAGTCCACTTTAATTCCAGTTCTGGGGGATCTCATACCATCTTGTGACCTCCACTGGCACTTACCAGGCACGCACCATCATGCTTAGACATACGTTTAGGCAGTATACTCAGACATAAAGTATTCACACTAGTAATACTTCCATTCAGGGGTTGCAGGTGTTTGGCTTTTCTTTGTTCTATACTTTGAGAAATAACCAACTGGAATAGCTCTTTCATTGTACAGTTATGCACTTATGTATGTCTTGTAGAAAATGAGTAGTGAACATGTATTTGTGTGCATAAGATCGCTGTATGTTCCACGAATCCCCCTCTTTCATGCATCTGTCGCTGCATCTGAGAGAACTTTGTTAACGATCTGGTTCACCGAAGTCGCATCTACTATTTGAGTAGGTTGTCTGTTCAGGTGGTAGGGATGCACAAATTGTTTCAGCTGTTTTGCTTTAACCGGTAGTAATAGTTGATTTTTCCTTTTTCTGTTTTTTTTTTTTAAGATTTATTTTATGTATGAGAGTACATTGTAGCTGTACAGATGGTTGTGAGCCTTCATGTGGTGATTGGGAATTGAATTTTTAGAACGTCAGCATGCTCTGGTCAACCCTGCTCACTCAGTCCCCGTTTGCTCCGGCCCAAAGATGTATTTTTGTTTGTTTGTTTGTTTATATTTTATGTATATGAGTTCACTGTAGCTATACAGATGGTTGTGAGCTTTCATGTGGTCGTTGGGAATTGAATTTAGGACCTCTGCTCACTCCAGCGCAAAGATTTATTTATTATTTACATTAAGTACACTGTAGCAGTCAGACACACCAGAAGAGGACGTCAGATCTCATTACGGGTGGTTGTGAGCCATCATGTGGTTGCTGGGATTTGAACTCAGGACCTTCAGAAGAGCAGTCAATGTTCTTACCGGCTGAGCCACCTCGCCAGCCTGATTTTTCTTAAACAAATTGCTGTGGTGAAAAATATGTTCATATGTCTCCTAGTATATATATGCTAGGTTTTTTTTTTTTTCTTTTCTATTTGTTTTGAGACAGGATTTCTTTGTGTAGCCCTAGCTGCCTTGGAACTAGCCCTGTAGACCAAGCTGGCCTCAAACACAGAGATCTGCCTGCATCTGCCTCCCAAACTCTGGGACTTAAAGGAGGAGTGCCACCACTACCCATATATGCGAGTGTTTCTTTAGGATACTGTTTAGTCTGTGAGGTGAAATTGCTGGGAGAGTGAACATTTTCCTGTGTGTGACCATTTGTGCTACATAATCCTAGTGCTGGATCTATTCTTTAGCATTTGGATGTAAGATGACATGATTCCAGCATTTAAAAATAGTGTGAGTTTTGGATCAGAAGGCCTGGGCTATATTTCCAGCCTGAATAGTCATTATTTACTGCAGCTTCAATTTTCTCATGTAAAATAGGATGATGTGTTTCTAACCTAATGCTGTTTAAAGATACAGGGAAAGAGTTTAGAACTGCACTAGCCCGAAGAAAGGGCTTCAATTATAAACTGTTGAACTTTAATTTAAAACCTTTTTTTAATTTTAAATTTAGTAGTGGTCATTTTAAAAACTTAGAAATATAGGGGGGAAGAACCTTGAAAAGTAGTATGGGTATGGTTTGGTTTGAAAGAATAGTCAGTATATACGTGACTGGGTGACTGGAAGGTCTTGTCTCAGGTCTTGAGTTTTATCAACGTGGCTTAGTCGGCATTGGGTGACTGCTGTGCTGTTAATGCTATATTCCTTTTATGTTGTCTCAAAGCATTCTCCCCAAGAGAAAGTTTTTTTTTTTCTTTTATTTATTGACTGTTTCAAATGTGTAATGGTTGCAATGGTTTTATTATTACTTGTATTTATCATCAGTACATCATTGCAGATGTTAATGAAGGTCCCTTTAAGATAGTCTTATCTTTTAACTCGATCTCATGATTACCTTTATTTTTGATACAAAATGGCATAAACTCACCTACTGTTTAACTTCCCTCTGCAAAACTGCAGTCATCCACATCTCCACAAAGCCCTGGTTCCCTGGGGAGGAACAGTATTGTGTTTCCAGGTCTGGGACTAGACATGCCTACTGTTGTTCTGACAGTTCCTTTTATACATTTATGAAGTGCGACTAGTAATTGTGAAGCATGCTGTGCAGTCACCGTCAGAAGCAGCACCAAGAATAAAAGTGATTTTTTACCACTGTTATTGCAAAGCAGTGGAATCACTCTATCTCAGTTGAGATTGAGATTGCGTATGCATTATTGAGTGGTCTAACCAGTGACATGAGCCTCTTAAAATGATTAAGAATTTGCTGGGCGGCGGTGGTGCACGCCTTTAATCCCAGCACTTGGGAGACAGAGGCAGGTAGATTTCTGACTTCGAGGCCAGCCTGGTCTACAGAGTGAGTTCCAGGACAGCCAGGGCTACACAGAGAAACCCTGTCTCGAAAAAACCAAAAAAAGAAACAAACAAACAAAAAAGAATTTATAGTGAACTTATTTGGAAGTAGTGCTAATTGTTACAGGCAGAAACACACTGTCTATTACGTGCTTTTCATATATTGTTCTCAGAATGAAGTGTTCCCCCAGGCATTGTCTACACTTTCCTCAGCTAAAGAAAACCTTAGTCTTTATCCCAGTGACCCTTTCACTGGTGTCTTACTTCAGCTCTACTTCTGTGTCACCAAGCACTCTCGGGAAAATCCAGGGAGCTGATGACTTTGCTAAATTGTGTACTTTTCACCCCTTTGGTCTTGAATTTGACAGGAGGGAGCTTTGACAGCCTTTCGCAAGACATATGATAAGACTGTGGCCCTGGGTCACCGACTGGATATTGTATTCTATCTCCTAAGGATTGGACTCTTTTATATGGATAATGACCTCATCACTCGAAACACAGAAAAGGCCAAAAGGTACAGTTTACAGTGGATATGACCCTGGAGGTAGTGGGCTGTTAATAAGTTAGTAGGCTCACATTTCCCCATTTAGTTTTGCTTACAATTGGAATTTGGTCAAACAGATGACATGCTTACTGAATGAAATACTTAACATTTTTTTCTTTAAAAAAACTTTAAGAATTAGCATTATGTTTCTTTTGTGTTGTTTGCTAGCCTAATAGAGGAAGGTGGAGACTGGGACAGGCGAAACAGGCTGAAAGTGTACCAAGGTTTGTATTGTGTGGCTATCCGTGACTTCAAACAGGCAGCAGAGCTCTTTCTCGACACTGTTTCTACATTTACATCCTATGAGCTCATGGATTACAAGACATTTGTGACTTACACTGTTTACGTCAGTATGATTGCCTTAGAAAGACCCGATCTCAGGGAAAAGGTAAAGAAACCCTTAATATCCTTTTAAAGGCTGTTTCATGTGTTCCTAACTTAAATACACAAAATCACTAAAATGTTCATCTTAATGCCCAGGTCATTAAAGGGGCAGAGATCCTTGAAGTGCTGCACAGTCTTCCAGCAGTTCGGCAGTATCTGTTTTCTCTCTATGAATGTCGTTATTCGGTTTTCTTCCAGTCGTTAGGTAAGGCTCTGACGTCATCCTCTGGTCCTGTGGGTACATAGCACAGCAGGGTTCTCACGTGCAAGGGATTCGGTGGCTTGAGAGCTGCAGGTCTTTACTTAGGTTCTGCCTATTGTGCTTAGCTAAGGTCAGCAAACGGTGTATTTTATAAATCCCCAAATGTGAGGATGATTTGTGTGTGTTTGATGCATATGTGCCTTTCAGGTTGCTTCTCTTCCATCACGTGAGTCCTGGGGATTGAACTCAGGTCATCAGGCTTGGCAGGAGGTGCCTTTAGCTGCTAGCTATACCAAGGAGGCGTCAGGCATGACTCTAGCGTCTGATGAGTCTTGGATGCACAGCCATCCAGATATATTACCCAAAAGGCAACAGAGATAAGGCACAGGCAACCAAAAGCACTCGGTCACTGAGAGGTCTCACGGAAGGAAAGGCCCAAAGAAATTATAAGTATGTTGCAGTGGACCAAAGCAAACAAAACAGAAAAACGAGGGATGTCCAGTGACCCTGAGACAGGATGAAAGGGAGCAGGCCACTACTAAGCCGATGGCTACACTCTCACCAACAGTAAAGTACACATGACCAATAAGATTCCCTTTTTCTTCTCAAACTACCAAGTTTTATAAAAATGTGGAGATGGGGGCTGGAGAGATGGCTCAGTGGTTAAGAGCACTGACTGGTCTTCCAAAGGTCCTGAGTTCAAATTCCCAGCAACCACGTGGTGGCTCACTAACTATCCGTAATGAGATCTGATGCCCTCTTCTGGATGTCTGAAGAGAGCTACAGTAGACTTACATATAGTAAATAAATAAATCTTTTTTTTTAAAAAAAAGTGGAGATAGGTTCTTTCTAATACTATAAACTGGTATAATGTTCCTAGGGGCAGCATGGTCTAGGTGTATTGATATTTTTGCAAAGTTCAATGTCTTAG